>OY751486.1:0-183300 GCA_963565915.1 Entoloma clypeatum | reverse complement strand
CACGGATGCGGTACCGTATCCGTGCTAAGCCAAAAGGGTCCACACTAAACCAAAAAAGGATCCACGACCATGCCTAAAACATATTGGCCCGGGATATATATATAATTTGATGAACAGCGGCAGCAGCTCACACATTACAGAGAGACATATATATAGAAGACGCTTAAATCGACATCTGGGGGGGAGGAAATCGATGATTGCAAGCCCCTGGTAGGGAAGACGATACACACCACACACTTCAGCAGTCATGTGGCTGGCCCTCCGGCTCCGGACTGACTGGACAGTGGCAGTGGCAGAGGGTTGCAAAGTATTCCCCCTAGAGGGGAAGATACGGCGGAGGACAGAAGAGACGGTTGAAAAGTCATTCGCAGGAGTGTGGGAGGCCACCATGCTTTGGGAACCGATTGAAAAGAGGTCTAGCTCAGGGATCAGGTTCGAATTGTATGCCTACACTCTTTCGGGTTGGCTCCTTGCGTCTTCTTCTTTTTTTGGAATGTAGGGCTAAACCATATTGAGCATCCTGTAACAAAACTATGTATAAAAAAGGCAAGACCAGTGGCTGGTTGTTCGAGGCTTTAAGCAATTAGGTCGCCACCTTTGTGACACTAGCTACACCCCATGTTTCCTTGTACCGTCTGTCGCGTCTCCTTTCACGACGCTGCATCTCTCACTCTGCATAGCTATCATCATGCAAATGCTTTTATGGCTTCCACTCCTACTTTTGGTCCTGCAAAGTTGCCGGGTTCCTCTCCAAAGCCAGCACCCGCATCTGCCCCCACTCAGCGACACATTACAACTGCTCGTCCCCCTCCCCAGCAGCCAGCACCCTCGTACCATGAGCTGCGTAAGGGTTTATTTTTCTCCATCGGTTTCCTGCCTGTTAAATTAAAATATCCAGGTGTAACTCTCGACAGCACGCGATCATACCTGGAAACCACGCCATTCCTGACCAGTGTCGGTGTCCGCATCCACCGACTTCTACAAGTCTTCATCTGCGTGGGGTGCGGGGCTGCTTTCACTCCAGGAGACTTGTCTGGCCATCTGCAGAAGCAACACAGCATCAGCATGAGGTCGGAAGGCAAGGCAGAACTCACATCTTTGGCAGACCAATATGGCATCCCCAACAGACCCATGGACTCCCCACTTCCACAAAACTTTGGCCGGCCTGTCGAGCTTCTACCCGAGCACCATGGCATAGCCTGCACATTCAATAGTTGTTGGTATGCGGCTCGAAACAGAGAGACAATCCAAAAACACCAAAGAAGCGTGCATGGCAGCCAGATGGGTTTACAGACGGAAGCCGTCACCGTCCAGACGCTCTTCACTGGCATCGGAAAACGGTACTTCATTGTAACACCAGATTTGAGGGGGGTCGACTCGGGCAGTCCATTTTCAGCACTTGTGGAGCACATCATCCCAGGCCAGACAGATTGTCTCATTGCAGAGGTGCCAGTGGGGGAGCGAGAGATTCCCCCGTTTCATCAAGTCACTCGGTGGTGGGACATTTTGGGTGAACACGCCAACTCGCCTGAGTCACGAAAGCAGATCGTCCGACTGGCGTCCCCGGTACAGCCGCGGAGCCAGAAGGACGTTATCTCTTCTCTACCAAACCTTTGCAAAGAATATCTAGAGCATGGCATGGATTTGGCAACTGCTGCGGGACATTTAGTGAAAAAGAAACTGGTGCCGGAAGAGTCAGTGACCGTACCTCCTGCTGCAAACCGCCTCTCTTCCCTTTCTGACTTCTCTCTCTCCCCCATTCCAACAGGCAACTGACATATTGGCGGCACCTGACACTGGACAAGACTGTTGGCGAATATGCACGAGACTTGAGCCGTGCCGTTGCGGCCTGCTTGCGCCAGGTGGTCCTCGATCCCACTATCCAGTTCAAGCTTCCAGTAGCCGAGGAGGACGCTCAGGCTGCCAGGCACCTCTACAACCTGTTGGAGTCTGGACAGGCCACTTGGGCATCACTGCATCCCGTCATGAAAAGCCTCTGGATCCAACGAGAGTTGGGAATGAAGCATGGAGCATCCAAGACCTACTTGCTCTGTTTCTTGGCTGCTGTGGCCTTGAATGAGAACGGAACGTTGATGGACCCAAAGCAGCTAGTGACATGGGTTTCTCATCTGAAATACGGTGCGCGCGCCTTCTGCATGGTGGAGGCCAATTGGCTCAAAGAGGAGGGAGGATATGCATCGATCCTTGAGTAAGTCCCTTCAGCCTCTTCCATCGACACCTTTCTACGCCTGTGTACGACATTGACCTGCCCTCCTCCCTCCCCTTTGTTCTTCTTCTTAGAGCCGTTGTAGCAGTTGTTAAGGAGTATCTGGAGCTTGATTCTCTCGGACCCTTTTCACAACTGTGCGATTTGAGCGCATACGCATCACACCTGGCTTTCGTGGAGCCCGTTCCACCAAGGGTTGGGTGGGATTTGGCCATGACAACGGTGTCGATTGATGGCGAGGAAATTCCACTCGACCTTTTGAAGACAGGGCTGAAGCATGAGTTGGAGGAGCTTCGGGCCACAATACTCGATCTCACCAACGAGAGCCAGATGGAGGATTGGATTGCGTCCAAGAAGCAAGTCAAGGATGATCCTCGAGACAAAACCCCCGGATATTCCTTCCTCAATGACTCCCGCTTCCATAGTAAACATCTGAGCTTCCTCCGCCACCTTGTCGAGAACCCAGCCTGGAAGATGGGTTTGTTGGACAACGAAGGGAGATGGATATGGAATGTGTCATCTGTCTTCAACTTTTTCTCTACCACGGCAAAAATCCAAGAGCTCTTGATGGTGCTCATGCGTATCCTCTCCCACAACCGTGGAACAGAGATGGCAGCCACTAAAATTCGAAACTCACGATCGCGCCTGCGCAACCTGGCTGTTCACCAAGGCAGATTGTACAACAACGGTGCATACACCAAAACCAGCAACATCTCTGGCCATGACTCCTACCTGCCTTGTCTTCTGCCAACAGAACTAAGCATCCCTCTTGTGCACTACCTCGCCGTCATTCGTCCGGTGGAGGTCGCTCTCAGTCGATCCATGTGGGGTGCCGATGCGCAGGCGGAATACTACACATATCTCTTTGTTGTCCGTGGACGTCAGCTCACTTCAGAGGATGATTCAGGGTACTTGCGCACTTTCTTCGAAAAACATTGCGACGCAAACATCGGTTTGAATCGATGGCGCCAGACAACAGCTTCCCTCAGCCGGGAGTTTATCGACGAGCAGTTTCTGACAGCCTCTCGTCGGTCTGATCTGGCCATGGGACACACCATGGCTACCAGCAGAAGATACTATGGGCAGGACCATGGCACTCCAGAGTTTGCAACCTCGGATGTCCTCCATGAGCAAACTTGGGTTGACGGGCAGTTCCACGCTCTGCTTGGATTTGGAAGAGAGACACCACCGGTAGCGCTTCGGCTTCGCAGAAGAGCTGCTGCTTCTCAGGCGGAGGAGCTCAAGGCAGACGTCGCATCTATTCAGGCGGCGGTTGATGCCATGCATGCGACGATGGACGCGGGCTTGGCAGATATGAGGGCCACCATGCTTGGGGCTGTACAGGAGGTGAGAGCGGGAATCCTGGACACCGTGGCAGATACGATTCAGAAATCGGGTGCTGCTGCCAGTGCAAAGATGGTAGAGGCGGCGCTGGAGGACATCAAGAAGTCTTTGGTTGAGGGAGTCTCGAGCAGCATCCAGAGCACTCTCAAGAGCGACAATCACACAGACCAGTTTGCTGCACGGGCGTGCAACAGCTCTCCTGCAAGCGTTGGTTACTCTCCTGTTCCCGAATCATCGGGAATTGTTCTCGTGCCAGATTCTGATTCAGAAGGGGTTTATCAGTCCAAGTTTAAAGGATACATCAGAACAGAGACACGTCGCACCAAGACATTCTCGGCCAAACCTGCCTTCCATGGGCCTCGCAGCTCACCCATTGTCGCACTGGTCCAGAGCTCTGATCCCCACCGGTTTTATGAGACTCCGTTCGACAGGTCCCAGCCTCTCACTCCAAACAAATTTCTTTCGCAACTTCGGCAGCCAGCATGGCAGTTAGAAGCCCAGCCCTCCTCGTCTATTGAAGGCTTCGCCGACTCGCCCATCATGTCCCACAGTGGCGGCACACGGCACAAGGACAAGAACCTTGAGGACATCGAGGAGGATGATGATGATGACGACGATCACGAGAATGAGTCCGAGTCCGAGGAACAAACACGACAGAACATCTTGGATGCCATCAAGGACATCCATGGCCCAGATGCAGTTCCCAAGTCGGCGGCTCAGTTCGAACTGTGTTTCGAGGTTATGAGGGCACAACGAAACATCGTCGCGATCCTTCCGACAGGTGCAGGCAAGTCCCTTGCCTGGCAGGTGGCAGGGCATTTGGACCAGAATTATACCACTGTTGTAGTGGTTCCCTTCAAAGAACTTCTGAACCAACATCTTGCCAATGCTGTCCAGCGTGACATCAGAGCTGTGCAATGGTTGGCGAGCACCACAAGCGTTCCAGATACGACCAGGCTGCTATTTGTGGCCTGTGAAAGTGTGGCATCAGCCTCTTTCAAAAGGTGAGTAAGGCTCGCTCCTATCTTTAAATCCGAGCAAACAAGGCATGCTCACCGAATTTCTGCTGTGGAGGTTTCTCAAGTCTCAACGGGGGAAGCTCGTAAAGCGATTCATTTTTGACGAGTGCCAGGAATACCTAGGTCTCCATGCAGCGAGAGGCTTGGAAGGGATGATCAAGGACCTTTCCACAATGGCAATCCAGCGCGTATTTTTGACCGGAACACTTCCGGTCCGCATGGAACCACACTTCCTCAGCAAAGTTCACCTCGACCACCAGCCACCTAGCCATACCCTCATCCGTATGCCGACATTCCGCCCAGAGTTGGCACACCATGTGCTACAGGTTTCGAGCTCGTCCTGGGTCAACGCCACTGTGAATCTCGTGCGTGCACTTCTGGGCTGTCTCGGGCCTCATGAGCGCATGGTGGTATTTGTCCGCTCTGTTCATGATGGAGAGGAGCTCAGCAACACGCTGGGTTGCCTCTTGTATCATGCACATCTCCAGGACAAGGCGGCCAATCACGAGAGCTGGACCCAGGGGAAGAATTTGGTGCTGGTGGCCACCTCTGCGCTCATACAGGGCTTGGATGTTGCCTCAGTTCGGTTTGTGGTCTTCCACAACAACGCGTTTGGCTTGATTAGCTACTACCAGGGAGCGGGAAGAGGCGGTCGCTCCGGTTCTAGATGTGACGTATTCACAGTCGTGCCATCATCTTCACGCCCCCAGCCCGCTGGACATGATCAGGACATGCAGGCGAAGACGGAATGGGAAGACTTCAAGGCCGCTCCCGGATGTCGGATGGCGGTATTGACGCACTGCCTGGATGGACGGACCGCAACCTGCAACGATATCCCTGCCCAGCAGAAGTGCGACCATTGCGACCCGCGGAGTGAGTACCAAGTCCTCGCCTTGCGCGCCGTCGCTCAGCTTCCGAGTGGCCAGGCGGGTACCAAGAAGAGACCCGCAGAAGGAAGTTCCCAAGCTAAGTGGGATCAGATGTCCAGCCCCCTGAATTCAAGTGAATACGCTCAGCTGGACAGCCTAGGGGGTCAACCTTCAGTAAAAAAGAGCCGGGTGGACCCCACGGCATCTATGTCCACCCCACTCCCTCCCTCGTCCATCCAGTACAGCAGCAGCCCTGCCCACTCCATTACTCCAAGGCCGGAAGCAAACAGGAATGGCCATACAGCTCAAACACCAGCCAGCTCCTCAAAGTCCATCCACCACCACCACCACCCCCACCACCCCCACCGAGCTCAACAAGCACCGGCCAGCTTCTCGAAGCCCGTCCACCGTCCACCTCAAAGCTCGGCCCCCGAGCGTTTGTCATCTACAGTGGCCGTCGCAAGACGGGGGGCTGGAGCGGTTGGCAAGGCCATTGAACGGGCTGCATCCCAAAATGCCTGGCCCGATGAGCAAATGAAGAAGAAGGCCGGCCTCTTGGACCAGATAATGCGGATACTGCAGAATAGTTGTCCGGTATGCTTTATCTTGAAAAACACGGCAGTTGGTAGCCTTCCCGTTGGTGAGCAACCGGAAAATGGAAAGCATGCTCCATTCCACAGCTGTGCCATCCCCGCTTTGAACATGAACGAGTTCAGGAGCTTCCGCCTTCGCATCAACTTCCGAGAGGATTACTCGTATTGCTTCAAGTGCGGCAACCCCCATAGCAAGAAGGGGAATGGTCATGGACCATCGTGCCACGAAAGTTGGCGGGAGGATTGGACTGCAGATAAACACAAGGCAGGAGAATGCCCATGGCGCTTCAAACTCCACGCGTGCCTCTACGCGTTGTACTACGACAAGACGACCATGAACAAACTGCAAAATCTCTTCAAATTTCCAGTCCAAATGTCCGTGCAGGACTGGGCAAATTGGACAGCTCAGGATGAGGGTGGAGGGGAGGGCACAGCAAGATACTGGAACGGGCTCGAAGTCTTCCTTGAAGTTATGAAGATAAAGGGGATGCTGCGCGAGTAAATTTGTCGTGGAGATTGCGCCCAGAAATCCCATTAAAACCATGAGGAGGATGATAAGGTCGAAAAAGCTCTAGAAGCACAGAACATTTAGTAGTTAGATACCGACACATAGTTTACCCGTGAGGGTCCTCCCAACTTGCAGGGGCAAGTAACAAATGAGCTTCACGATGCGATGACAGAATGAGGACCGGGGAACGAGTGATCTGTTTGCAAAGGTGAATAGGTGAATATACACAGAAAACTCTAACAAAATCGAGAAGACTTACCAAAATGAATTTGCGATGATTGACGGGTGCTATCATATCACAGTTTAACACCCTTGCACTGAATCATTCCATAGAAAACTACAGGGCAGCGGCAATACCGTTACAATACTACACATATCTCTTTGTTGTTCGTGGACGTCGGCTCACTTCAGAGGATGATTCGGGGTACTTGCGCACTTTCTTCGAAAAACATTGCGACGCAAACATCGGTTTGAATCGATGGCGCCAGACAACAGCTTCCCTCAGCCGGGAGTTTATCGACGAGCAGTTTCTGACAGCCTCTCGTCGGTCTGATCTGGCCATGGTTGGGGCGTCTGTAGGGAGGCTGCCAAAATGCACGTGCAACTATGAAATTTCATAGTTGCACGTGCATCGTCTGGGATGTTAAAGTCATACGTTGATGCACCGGAAATTCCCGATTCGGAGCTAAAACTGCAACCTCGTGATCGATTTTTGTTTTCCTGTGCCACATCATCATCACAAGCCAACCTTCGGACTTCTGCGACTTCCTTTGAAGGAAGCCGTTCGGTGCGCGAGCCCGATGTCAGAGTTGACGGGCCCCACGTCCCCAGCGCGAGCGGGTGACGCCAAACACAGCATGTGCGGGGTGCTGGCGATGCAGAATAATGTGGGTTTGTCTCCCCAACCTTCGTCTTCTGCGACTTCCTTTGAAGGAAGTCGTTCGGTGCGCGAGCCCGATGTCAGAGTTGACGGGCCCCACGTCCCCAGCGCGAGCGGGTGACGCCAAACACAGCATGTGCGGGGTGCTGGCGATGCAGAATAATGTGGGTTTGTCTCCCCAACCTTCGTCTTCTGCGACTTCCTTTGAAGGAAGTCGTTCGGTGCGCGAGCCCGATGTCAGAGTCGACGGGCCCCACGTCCCCAGCGCGAGCGGGTGACGCCAAACACAGTATGTGCGGGGTGTTGGCGATGCAGAATAGCGCGGGTTTGTCTCCCCAACCTTCGACTTCGCACCGCCGACGGGCCCACATCCCCAGCATGAGCAAATGCGGTTCTGTGAGGGGAGGGGATGCAGTGGCTGTGCACTAGGATTTTGTCTTGTCGATAATGACCTCAGTGCGGTGAAGTGGAGAGCTGGTGCCAGCCGCCCACCAGCCCACAGTGAGAGGGTCGCAGTGATGAAGAGCTGTTGCCAGCCGCTCAAACTGTGCCTGTTGTCAATGTACTGCGATGATCTCCTGAGCCGTGTTACTTCGATGTTACCCATGTACATCTTGATCTGCATCTCATCTCTTGTCCAGCTTCCGTAGCCTCATGGCCTCCCAACTTTGTCTACAACATCTGCATGCAATGTGTGTCCTTCACTCACACCATTAACGACAATGACCGTGGCAGATTCCCTGTTGTCTGTGCTCATTACTTCACCCGCCTCTGCACCACGTTAGCCCCGTCATATCATCACATGCCAATCTTGATCCCCAGCGCGAGCGGGTGACGCCAAACACAGCATGTGCGGGGTGCTGGCGATGTAGAATAGTGTGGGTTTGTCTCCCCAACCTTCGACTTCTGTGGCTTCCTTTCAAGGGAACTGTTGGGTGCACGAGCCCGATGTCAGAGTCGAAGGCCCCCGCATTCCCAGCGCGAGCGGGCGACACCAAACACAACGTGTGTGGGGCGACTACTCCTGTTTGGCCTGTGTCCGAGCATTTGTGGACAGGCTGGTTGGGCCAGGAGGGGGTCGACTTTTTCAACCTGTGTCGGGGACTGGTTCTGACCCACCATCTCCAAACACCGCGCGACAGTCCTCGTCACACCTGCGCAGTGTTGTGGCTAGCCGGAGTCCCCTTCGGGGCCTCGCCCATCAATCGGCACCAGCAAAGTGTATTAGATAACTAGGTGAATAACGACGGAGCCAAAGAATGGATTATGCATCCCGTAATTTCCCTCGGCGGTGCGCTTCCACCACATTGCGTGGCATAGTAAATACTCGTGTCCACTGAGCCAAATCCATGGAATCTTCTCGTGCAATAAATGCCCTGTATCCCTTGGGATGGCTAAGTGCCAGCCGATTCATGGTTGTGCCATGACTATCTTTGGTTGCGTCCCAAAACCACTGTGTTGATTGGTTGAGCTCAACAATCAATCTGTGGGATGTCCACACAAAGTTTGCTTCGTTTCGCTGCACCTGGGTTGATTTAATTGACCAAAGTAATTCCAGATGTAACTTTGTGGCATACATTTGGGGGGCGTTTCATCACAGATCCCATGGTATATGAATCATCTCGATCCAAATGAGATGATGCACAGTACGCAAATGTTCCAAAGCAAGAATAGTTTGGAGTCCCAATACTATTCTGTAGCGTAGGTAACTCGCGACACACAGCCTGGTTTGCAATGCATGAGATGTAGAATTTGCTAAAATGATAGACTCACTTCTGCCTTCTGGACAAACTTGGGAAGAAAACCAGCAAGCAATGCATGAGTTCGTGCCTGTATAACTAGAGTAGGATTCTTGCAATAAGCTTACCGAAGGTAGAGGAACTCTTGTAAAACATACTTGGTGTTACAGTCCTCATTTTGACCCGTAGTTCCTTTTTGGCTCCAATTTTCGCTTCAGCTGCTTCAGTGAGTGGACCTGCATCAGCTACTCCACTGTCACCAACTGGAATCTGGAAACAGGCTCAGTATATCGCCATACATTATATCCACATCCTACTCATTTTACCTCTGTATTATAAGCATGGCCAAAGCTGGATGTCGGGCCAGTTGCTTTTGTCATAACACCCGCTTGCTGAATACGTGGCCTCGGAATCCCTGAAGCTCCACTTCTACGACAATACCATCAATTTTGATACCAGATTGAAGATAAATTGACCTACAGAAGGCTTAAACGCATTGCGTCGATGTCATGTTTCACCTCCTCGTCACTTTCATTGAACTTTGGATCTAGCATATGTAAATTATGTATGACCCCTCCAACCTGTGCATTCATTCGAATATGGGGTGATGGTGTAGATGTGGGACGTACAACTTTGTCCCATGTGGGATTGCTGTCCGTTGGGGAATTTTTGGTCCAAATGATAAACGACTTCACTTTAGGTTTCCAATTTGGATCATGGGGATTTCGCTGGTTTGTTGGCGCGCATAACCTGTGCATCAGCTCATCGGCCCGGATGTACCCATTGTTTCCAAATGCTCCAGACTTCTCTCCTCGGATCACTTGTTCGTCAGATTCCACCATCGATTTCTTGTCAAGGGTTTCAAGACTTTCTCTTTTGCATCAGTCAGAAAAGCAACCTATACATTGATTCGACACATACCGTTCGACACCTATCCAAAGTGCATTCTTTTGACAACGCACTCCTGTTTTCCTTGCATCCCTCAGCTGCTCCTGGAGTTTTTCAGCCTCTGTAATCTGCATCAAGATCTCCATCCTTGTATCTGTGGTCTTTTCCCCAACAGTTTGACCAAACTTTGCCAGGATCTGGGACTTCAGAGAATCATCATCGTCATCCTGGAGCAGGCATCAGTAAGAGTGCTTTCCATGACAGGCCACATCACTTACACCTAGTTGTCGTTGCAATTGCATTGCATTGCTGTCCTGATATTGGGCATTTGCATCCGCATTGAGCTGGTTGACCATCTCCGGGTGAAAGACATGGCGATAGAAACAATTTGGCGATGCGAGCCAGAGGTTGATGGTCTGTAGTTCCACATTTTGGGGCGGCCAATGTCCTATGATGTGATTGGAGATGGTTGTGATTGCGTCTCGGACTTTTCGTGTCAGAGCCTGGCGCGTCGATGGGGGTTCTGGGGCTGGGTCGGGGCCCAGGGTACATTACCATACTTCAACATTAATAATGAAACAATGAATAGACTTACCTGTCCATGCAGGCCCCCTCAGAGATGCTGCATCCTCTCCTGGTAACAGCCAGTCGTTTTTTTCTTGTCGACACCACTTTCCGAGGGACGGTGTTACATTCGAGTTTACAGACATATTGCCCAGTTCTTCCACTGGAGTCAACGGCGAGTTGAAGGCTGATTGGCTGATTGTAACGCCATCGTGAATGTTGTCCACCACGTATGGGTGTGGTGATTCATCATCGTCTCTGAGACGCTTAGCATCCGATTTGACATCAAGGTGGAGGTTGGGACGTTTAGCGTGTTTGGTGAAGCTGGTCATGGTCTCTGAGAACGAGGTACTAGGCCTCGAGGCAGATGGACCTTCGGTGCTACCCGAGAACGGCCCCCGAGGCATGCCTCCGGCCGGCCCTACATACCCGAGGCGAATGCGGGAGTCAGTATTCAACACAACATTGCGCTGAAGGAGATACACCACGAAGTCTGAGTTGAGGAGGAAGTGCATGCCATGAAGAGGAAGAGGAGGAGAAGCAGAGAGAGAAAGAGGAGCAAGAGCAAAGAGAATGGGAGGCCTAACGAATTCGATATCGCACTCCCACACGAAATGTCAAAATAGCCTACATACACAGGGGCGCATGAATGTCAAAGCGACTGCTAAGTACATGAATAACAGAAGCTATAGGTGGACCGGTAACCGAGCACGGTAGATGAGGACGAAAAAAGTGGCGGGATGCCGAGCAGCAAGCATTTAGCCGAGCACGATAAATGAATAGCCGGTGACACGAGGGCGAAGAAAAAGTTGGCGTTGGCCCAACGTTGGCCATCTGGTTAAGCCGATTTCTTGTAAACTCGAACTCGGAAGAAGCCTGTCGACTGATACAACGTTGGCGAAGACACCGGAAAGATACATGGTCATGTTGAAGAGTTGAGACAAGAAAGAAACGACGCCCGCGATTGATGTGGCAAATTTTTCCCACAACCAGACAGCCAAAAATCGATTTTCAAACACTTACAAGACCCACTACCAAGGGTAGCGGGAATAAGTGGCTCTGACAGCCGGATGTCTGGCGCTGACATGGCTGATTGATTGATCGAAATCGGGATATACCGAGATACCGACAATTCGCCAGCTGACATGCTCACAATCAATATAACTCGTTTCCCCTCGCGTGGAGTCAATTCTCGACGGAAAATCATGACCCAGGGTGTATTCTAACCGGAATTTTATTCTCTTTCGACTGGGAGGTGACTCGCTTGATGACAAATCAGCGTGGAAGATGGTGGGACCATAATTGTTGCAAAGTAGTTTAAAAGTACAAAAGCTCTTCTAGGAATAGGAGTGACAGTATGATTGTTGATGTGAAGCGTGGAGGGGGTGTCAGGAAGCTATAGGAACCAGTGGGACTGACATTTGAGCACAGGCGATAACAGCCATAAAGCAGGCAGCTGACGCCAGCAGCCCAAAATGACCCCCTGCTTGTTTACTTCCCTGCTCTGGGAATATGATGCTGGCTGACTAATGATAGTGAGAGAATCTCCTCCCAGGAGGTGCACCTTCACAGTGAAAATGCCAGATCAGGGAAATTCCCATTTCTGAGCAAGTTACAGGCCATAGTATAGTCAATTCCAATACAACACCTTTCAATGTTCCCAGCCTAACCAATTAACTCCTGACTCATGGATATATAGTTTCTTATCCAACTAAGCCAAATACACTTCAAAAGCCATATACACTTCAAAAGTATATTAGACTTCAAGATATACCTGAGAAATCAGTTTAATATTCCCATACACCTTCAAATTACACTCAAAACACATACCAAGTCCATTTCAAACTGAAAGAAACACTATATAGTCCATTCCAACTGAAAGAAACACTTCAAACTGAAAAAATCACTATACAACACCATCGAACTTGCTAAATTTTTCATATTTGTACATGCTTGGTCATGATATTTCATTGTTTGGCCATCATAGACAACATACACAAGTGCAAACAACAAACCATCCAGAAATGGAAAACCCAGAACCGGCTGATGAGTTTGAGGACCTCATCCCCGGAAATGATGACAATGACAGTCATTACGAAAAACCTCACGACCCTGTTCCCACTGAACAGGATCACCCTGAATCAGACGACAAGTACCAGATCGACCGATCAGGGAACGACGAGTTCAGAGAATGCCAGGTAGCATCTATGGGGAAGACACCCCTGCTTCCGATCTTGAAAAAATGGATCGAAGACATAGATTAGGCGGTCAAACAGCATGGATGAACGATCTCCTAATGGAGGCAAAATCTATCCAGGTGGGCATCATCGAAATGTCACACAAAGACATATACCTTCTTCCAAACAAAGAAGATTGGTATGCGGCAGAACAAAAAGAGCTAGACATGCTCAAAAGCTGCGGGGTGATCACGGAGTTAGTACCCCTACCTACAGGGAGGAAAGCTCTAAGGAACAAATGGGTTTACAACGAGAAATCCGACGGGCGTTTGAAGGCGCGCCTTGTCGCAAAAGGCTTCTCACAGGTAGAAGGGATCGACTTCGATCAGATCTTCTCACCGGTAGTGAGGTACGAGACCGTCCGGTTGATTCTGGCATTGACAGCCCTTGAAGGGTGGTTCATGACATTCCTGGACGTCTCATCAGCCTTCCTCTAGGGTACACTCCATGAGGAAATCTACATGTGACAGCCTGAGGGCTACATAGTAAAAGGGAAAGAACACTTCGTGTACTGACTATACAAAGCCCTGTACGGTCTTAAACAGGCCGCATTTGTCATAACCATGCAATTCATACATCCGACACATCCAATGACTCCGATGTTTTATCCGTTAACATTCTAATTATGCTGACAAGTAGACATCTTGATGTTGATTTTGCATTTGCTCCTCTCCGTACTCCGATTGCTCCGATGAGTAACTCCGACATCCACATCTTACCTATAGTAGTTACTGACCCACTTCTGGTTTACTATAAGTAGTATGAATTCTGTCGTAGTTCCTCAGTTCGAATATTATACGTCACTATATGTTGCCATACGTTCCACCAATCTATTCCTTTGCCTTTCGTCCTCATCCTCCTTCTCACGTCTCCACCTCCGCACATCCGCTCCGCACATCCGCTCCTCTCACCCTCCGACATCTGCCAATCCGAAATCTAGGACCACGTCAAAGAATGGGGCGCAACACATAAGTTGAAGCCAGGTCCTTTCTGCAAGACGTCGGACTTGTCGCATCCGTTCATCCGCTACTCCGCTCCGACTGCTCCGATGCATCCGACGTTTTCCAACATTGAAAAACACGCTACGTGACAGCATTAGCCTGGTGGAGGGAACTCGATTCCTCCATGAAAAAGCTCGGTTTTATCCGGCTTCACTCCGATGCGGGAGTTTTCATTCACACAAGTACCAGAGGGGAAACTGTAATTGCCATCATTTATGTCGATGACTCTGCTTTTCTTGGCACAAACCGAGAATACACCCTAGAGAAGAAAAAGGCCTTCATGACAACATGGGAATGTAGGGACCTAGGCCACCTAGTGTCTAATGGGGAACCGAAAGAATTTCTCTCAATCCAAATAAGGCAACGTGGGAAGAAAATCTTCATTGATCAAGTACCTTATCTTGAGAAAATTCTCGCACGAATGGGGATGAGCGAATCCAATGCCACCCACACCCCACTGCCGACGGGCTACAAACCCATGAAGTCCGAAGATGAACCCAATGCGGAACTCAGATCCAAGTACCAATCCGTCATCGGATCACTATTGTACTTAATGATCGGGACAAGACCCGACATTTGTTTCGCCGTGATCAAAATGTCCCAATTTTCCGCAAACCCTACCAAATGCCATTTAGAAGTGGCAAGGGATGTTTGCAGGTATTTGAAGGCAACGAAAGATTACATGATCATGTATGATGGTGATTCTGGGAAAGGAATCTACGCATTTACAGACTCCAATTGGGCGTCAGACGAAAACACCAGAAAATCCACCACTGGTTACTTCATATTGCTGGCATCTGGAGCAGTAACATGGGTTTCATCGGCGCAAAAAACCATTGCCCTCTCTTCCACAGAAGCAGAGTACATGGCACTATCAGATTGCAGTCGCACAGTGACATGGCTTAGAAGCATGCTTGCCGAACTTGGAATGTAGATCAGATCAGTTCCAATCTATGGAGACAACAATGGCTCCGTCTTTATCGCATCCAATCCTGTAACTGAGAAGCGATCCAAGCACATCGACGTGCGATTCCACTTTGTCAGAGAAAAAGTATCCGAAGGAATTATTACGGTTGAATTCATCGAAGGAGTGAATAACCCTGCAGACCTTTTAACTAAGAATCTGGGGAAAATCCTCTTCAACAAGTTTATCCCGTACTTTGGATTACTTAAAAACTAGACGAAGAAAGAGTACCTATATGGGAAAAAGTAAAGATGTATTTAGAAGTATGTACTAAATACGGGGGGGTGTTGAAACTTTTCCATCACGTAGATTAGATTAGATTATATTACATCACGTGACCATTTACACATCTTCGATTACATACTTATTTGGTTGGTACAAACAGTAGTACGGTATATAAGACCAGGAAACTGTCAATATCAATAAGTTGTCTCTTGACTCTTAACCAGCTCCATCGCTCTTACCAGCCTCAACCGCTCTCACCAGCGCCACCCTTCTCAACCAAGTAAGTGACTAGAACGGTAGAGTAGAGTACTTCCACTGTAGCTGTGTTGCTCAGTACATCTGCGGCTAGCACCCAGGTGGAACTTCAACAAGTTGAAGCCTCCATTAGATGTGGTCCCAATATGATGTAAGTCAGAGTGAATCATTTCCAAAAACTCTGTGGCTCTAGTTTCACTTGAAACAAATGGATTTGCATGCATTTTCCCAGCCAAACATGGTTCACAAACAGGATCAGGCTTTGCTGCAGAGTCAAAGACAATGCCATCCACCAAGTTTTCCTTCACCAGCATTTTGATATCACCATAGTTGTGATGACAAAGCCGTTTATGCCACAAAGACAGATCAAGAGGCAGAGTTGACAACAGATGTGCATGTTCAGATGAGCTCAAAGTTGTACCATTCAAATAACCAACATTGTAATCATTAATTGTAGCAGTAAACAAAACAGTACCACTACGAATGAAATTCATGGTATCATAGGAAATATGAACATCAAATTGTTTTCTTCTAGTCAAATATAACACAGCAAGAAGATTATTCTGTAAGCCAGGTACATGTAACACTCTAGATAATTCAACTTGTCTACTTTTCATTCCGTTTATAATGGGACAGAACACAATACTACCAACGCCTTCTGAATAAATGATTCTGTTGTCTGCCAATCAAATAGCAACTCTATAAGAGGTATAATCCTTTATCCAATGGCGATGTGGTGTCATATGAGAAGTGGCCCCTGTGTCTGTATTCCAATCAAAAACATTAGAAGAGGTTGAATGAGCATTAAAGTACAATGCACTTGCATTTCCAGCAGATTCTGTTACAACATCTGCTTTCTCCTCTGCTTTCTTGGCTTGGCTGCCCCCATTTCCATCGCCTCTTGGTCCATGGTTTTTTCTTTTATTTTTGATTTCAGGACATTCATTCTTCCAATGACCATCCTTCTTGCAGTAGTTGCAAGATCCCTTTTTCACAAATGTACTTGTGTGATATGCTTTTGCCCTGTTGACCTGCTCCACCCTCCTTTGATGATTAAGCTCTTCACTGCAGAATGCTTGTAGGATTTTATCCTTGTCCAGAGAATCCAATAGAAGAAGCGAGGTTGAGAAGTGCGAATATTCTTCAGGCAATGCCCGAATCAATGCCATGCACTGCAATTCATCATCCAGCTTTTCCAAAGTGAAATCCTGTGGCCTGAGATTCTTTATGTTTCCCATTGATATTTAAGCTCGTACCATACTTGTAGTTCCTGAGTTTGAATATCAACAAAGTTCACTCCTCTACTCTTGTTTCATGCCAGAGATTCTCATCATGGTACAATACACCGACGACATCATCATCTATTGCTCTTCCTCCATCATTACCCTTCGACAAGCCCGGTACTGTGTCCAAGTCACAACTCCAACATTGTCTGATCACTTCCACATCAGCATGTCCCTCACTGAGATCTCTCCTCCGACCTCTGCACCTCCGACATCTCCTCTGACCTCCTGAAATTGGGACACCTTATCCAACAAACAGCGGCACAACACATACATTGAAGTCATGTCCCCCCCCTTTGTCATTCCTCTGCACCGCTCCGGTCTCAGTCCTACATCTGACCTGACTCTGCCATCACTCTTGCCATCTCGTTCCTCTGAGGCACAGCTCTTGATTATTTTGAGCATTTCATCATCGAACCGGACCCAGACAACCCCCTGGACTGGTACAAAGATTGGTCCGCATTCCTCTGCACACTCCACATGGAATTCGGGATCATTGACCCCGTTGCGGATGCTGCCGACTCTCTGGACAATCTCAAAATGTGCGAAAATCAACACATTCTCAAGTATAATATCAAGTTCACATGCCTTGCTGCCAAAACACACTGGGACAGCTCCGCCCTGCATCACCGATACTACTCTGGTTTGGCGGAGCAGATCAAAGATGTCCTTGGGACTCAAGTAAAGCCAAGCACATTACCAGCACTTAGGGAGCTAGCACAGACTATCAATGCTTGCCACTGGGAACGTCAGCGTGAGAAATCCCGCTCTGACAAGTCCACATCCAAATCTGACAAATCCAAAGCTAAAACTTCCTCCACAAACTCTGATAAAAACTCCAAAGCCAAACCGCAGACACAGAACCAGGGCAAATAGTCAAAGCCTTCCTTTGCTCCCAAGTCTGACATCTCCAACAAACTTGGAAAAGATGGAAAACTAACTCCGGAGGAACACAAATGCCATTTTGACAACAACCTCTGGATGTTTTGTGGGAAAGCAGGACACATTGCGAAAGATTGCCTGAAGTCTTCATCCGCCGCCTCTAAGGCTAAGGCATGTGCTGCCCAAGCCCAAGACTCTGGACGAAACAAAAAAATAGCGGGCAGTCCACAGGACTCTGTATGGCCTGAGGACTGTGTTGAACCCATCTGTACTACCGCTCTACTCAACGCTTCCGCTCTTTCCGACCCCAATTCCCTCTGTGTCTGACTTACTTCTCCGCTTATCTCCGATTCTCCTCCGGTAGTTGCCCTTATCGACTCCGGCTCTACCCATTGTTTTATTGACTCCCATTATGCTTCATCCTATAAGCTCCCTTTCACCTCCATACCTCTGATTGAACTTAAATTATTTGATGGAACGTCCAACTCCGTCATTACTCAGGCGGTTGATCTCCCTGTATATTTTTCCTCTGGTGAATATATGGCCATTACAGCCTATGTGACTCCGCTCGATTCCTCCTGTTCTATGGTTCTTGGATACAACTGGCTCACCTGCTACAATCCTATGTATTGGGCAGTATTACTTTCCATCCACAGCTCTTGAAGGAGTCTCCGACCTTGACGTCTTCTGCCAGGTCAGCTCTGCTACCTCCACAGCCCTCTCCCGATACTCCGACTTCCAACTCCGGCACACCTGCTGCAACTCCGGACGTTGTTCTAAACATTGCACTGATGAATGCAGCCACATTTGTGCGAGCTTGCAAACTTCTGGGTGCCCAATCTTTCTGAATTCACCTCTCCAACCACACGATCTCCACCCAATCTGCTTCCATGTCCGAGGGACCTCTGGACCTCTCCCATGTCCCGGAAGACTATCACAACTTTGCTGATGTTTTTAGCAAGACAAAAGCAGACACCCTCACTCCGCATCGAGTTAAAAGACGGATCGACTCCTCCTATTGGCCCTATGTACTCCATTTCACAATCCGAACTATCTTCCCTGCGAGACTTCATAGATGAACATTTGGCCATTGGTTTTATTCACCCCTTCTGATCTCCACACAGTGCTCCGGTCCTCTTTGTCCAAAAGAAGGACAGTTCCCTCCGCCTGTGCGTTGACTATCGGGGCCTGAACAAAGTTACCAAAAAGGATGGTTACCCACTTCCGCTCATCTCCGACCTCCTTTCCTCTGCCGGAAAAGCACACTTCTGTGCGACTCTCGACCTCCATTCCCTCCGCCCTTCTTTTGGACAAAGAGGACGGGAGCACTGTGCGGAGATCAGGAGGGGCCAATGAAACCAATGGCCAAATGTTCATCTATGAAGTCTCACAGGGAAGATAGTTCGGATTGTGAAATGGAGTACATAGGGCCAATAGGAGGAGTCGATCCGTCTTCTAACTTGATGTGGAGCAAGGGTGTCTGCTTTTGTCTTGCTAAAAACATTGGCAAAGTCGTGATAGTCTTCCGGGACATGGGAGAGGTCCAGAGGTCCCTCGGACATGGAAGCGGATTGGGCGGAGATCATGTGGTCGGAGAGCGCGTCTACACAACTCTCGACCTCCGGCATGTGTACCATCCTGTCTGCATCACCAATGGAGATGAATGGAAAACCGCTTTCCGCACTTGTTACGGATCGTTTGAATGGCTTGTTATGCCTTTTGGACTATCCAATGCCCCTGCCGCTTTTCAGCGATTTGTGAATGACATTTTCAGTGACCTCCTCAACGTTACAGTGGTGGTTTACCTCAATGACATTCTCATTTACTCCGACAGCCCCGCCAAGCACCCCGACAATGTCAAGCAAGTTCTCTGACGTCTCCAAAAGAACGGACTCTATGTCCGCTCTGACAAGTGTGAATTTTCCGTTGACACAGTTGAATATCTTGGTTTCATCCTGTCTCCCTCTGGCCTCCACATGTCCGGAACCAAGGTGAAGACCATTCAAGAGTGGCCTGAGCCTCATAAAGTGAAAGACATACAGTCTTTCCTTGGATTCACGAATTTCTATCGACGTTTTCTGTTCTGAACAACATTCCAAACTGGACAGTAACTCCGCTGATAAGGCCGCGATGTGTCTAGGCCTAAAATCTGCGCGTTTTGCACCCTTTCACACTATCTCTAAGGGATATAGAGAGTCCTAGATGAGCTCCGATTCTGAGGACTTAGTGGCGACGTTAGAGAGAGAGACCAGCGACCCTGGCAATGTAGGACATAGCACTGGTCACCACTATGGGCTTAGCTATGATACTCGAGAGCTATGGGATCGTCTCGCGAGATAGAAAAGACTATCGAGTGCCTCTCGCGACGAAGCGTGAAACAAGGAGATGGGTTATATTGGAGTTATCGATGACACTAGCACTGTCTACCATACATCGGGGCTTGACCGGAGACATTCTCGCGAGAGGTTTGGTCAACGTGCGCCGTGCTCCACGTCCAAATCGTCCATATCAGGAATATCAAAATGACATCGGATGATACAGACCGCGATCGGGTTTGATACGTCGCGATCAACATGACCTTATGGTGAACTTTGATAGGGACCGAATCTGATGGGTGGCTTATCAAGGCGACCCTTAATTGATGCAGCTGATACCTCACGGTAACTAATCGGCATCGTCCCGGGTACATCGCAAAACCAAGATATTGAAATAGTGGCCTCTCCAGTGTGGCAGAGGTTTGAATATGGAAAAGGGGCGTACCTGTGGCGTTGTCTACCACATGGGCGCATCGAAACGACTCTAGCGAAGGTCACTTGACTGGATACCATTTATCGATACCACATGCAACCTTTTTCTATATTTATTGCTGCTCATGTATAAAATCTCGTAGTTTCGTGGTAGATAGGTTAGGTTAGATTGTGCCCCAGAATTGATAGCATTTGTCTTGTGCATCTGTCGTCGTTCGCGAGTATCATTGAAGCCTCGAGATTGTTTGGTTTGCATCGGAAGTCAGTCGCAATTGTGTTTTGTGTGTTCGAGAACTTGTCAATCATCAAATTGTGTTATCTATCGGTCGTATTGGTCATTGTTGTGTTCGCGAAGTCTTGTTGGTTCGGAAATCACAAACCTCGGTTCATTATCTATTGAGAACTATCTCTAAGTCTTGTTCGAGACCTATCGAGCCATTGCTAAACGAGTTATTCAATTGTTGTTTGGAAGAGTCGCATCCTGAGTGATCCCACTCATCACCCCGAACTATATTGATTGAGAAGTACACATCGCGAGACTTGTTCGGTCTTCGTTGTTGTGTTTGGTGTTTGTGTGTGTGATAGAGATATCGCTCGCGCTCATCCCCAGACTCACTTCCTTCATTTCATCTGGAGCCCACCGCGAGGGGTGGTTCTAAAATAACAAATTTACTCAGTATCGGCTCGATACAGTTCCTCTCAAGGAATTAGTTATAGTTCTCGCTTGAGAGATAACCCTGTCCTCTACAAGCAAACCTACTGTTGCATCTAGCAGCAAACATGTTAAAGCAAACTCGTGGAAGCCTCCAGTTCATAAAAGAGGTCTCGCGAGTAGTCATAAACTGAAGACAACGTCTCTAAAAGCGTCATCTTCAAAAGCAACAAATTCACAATCTATTGAAACGGCTCGCGAGCGCGTGACCCGTAGTCTATCGAAAGCAGGAGCAGAACTAGTAGGACCTCTCGAAGAGCCCATAAAGCATACTCAAAAGAGAACACTAGAAAACCTTGAATCGGAAAGGCTACTAGCATCGCGAGAGCATTCAGTATTCATTGTGCAACCAATACAAACTCAAAATCAAAATCTTAACAGTCAATTGTCGACATATACAATGGCTACAAATACACAGAATGTTGCTGCAACTGCACCAAGGAATGGTTTGAGAATGCTGCGTCGAAGTGAATGAGGAGCGCCGAGATTTGATAAAGAAAAAGCCTCCGAGCTTTTAAGATTTATTGATGAAGTCAAAATCTGCTTTGACCACGCAGGTATAACCGATATCGTGGAAAAGAAAAAGTTAATCGGAGGCTATGCAGATAGTGTCTCTGAAGAAGAATGGACAACCCTCGATTCCTACGCTACAGGAACATGGGAGGAGTATAAGAAAGAGTTAATAAACAACTACCCAGTGGTAGCGAGCGGACGCGACGGTACCTTGGCCAGATTATCGAGTATCTGCAAGGAGCACAGTCGTCTGGGACTAGGAAATCTGGATGAAATTATGTCCCTAAAACGTAGTTTCAAAGCCGAAGCTAAGAAACTGACTGGTGCGAATGGTTGTATCTCCAATCGTGAGCTCGTGGGGAGGTTCTTGAGTTGTTTAAACGACGACTTCGCAGAAGCGGTCAAGTTGAGATTGTCCATGGTGGACACCGCGGCCACAGCAAATAATGCCGCGGCACCTGCGGTGAGACATCAGGATAATCTCGTAGACTTGAGTGACGTAATAGAAATTGTCGAGAAAATGGCGAGGCACCATAACGGTTTCACTGCTTCCAATAATTATACGTCGCGGGCCGCTCCCTCCAATGTCGTTATTCCTATGTCCAATCCGTCATCGGCGGTAAAGATTGAGCAAATGCTTGAGTCTGTGGCGCAGAGTCAGGCATTGTTGACCGATAGAGTTGAAGGCTTCGAGAAATCTACACAAGGAATTATGAAAACGCTTCAAGCGATGCAGGCAGGCCCTCAGCAACAGTACAAACAGGAACCGCGAGCGGCACCCAGTGGTGGGGCGCCTCCGGGATGTTGTCACTATTGCTACAAGCCGCACCATTTCCTTCGAGAGTGTACCGAACTTCAGACGCATCTAGCGCAAGGAAAAATTAAAGCCCCCACAAGGGATCCGTTTGCCAGACGGAGGCTACATTCCTCGCGAGCCTAGTAATATTAGTCAGAAGGATCGGGTAGAGCAATTGTCGGCCAATAAGCAATTGTATCAAGGATATTTCGAAGACGAGCAAGCTCCTGGCCTACTCAACCTTGGGCAAATACAGGACAATTCAGACTACTCTCTGTTTACGAATAAGCCTCGCGATCAGCGAGACGAGAATCTGCGGTTGATGCAAGAAGGGATGGCCAAGCGCGACCAACAGATCGTGGCATTGAACAATCTCATAGCGCAACAACAGGCCGGTACGGCAGTCCCACCGTTAAACCCGGTTCAGCAGCCATTTAATAATTTCAATATGTATACGCAACCATACGGTACTGCTCCAGCGGTTCCCGTACACTATACCCCAGTTCAGAATTCTTTTATGTCTGGAATATCAAACCCAGTTCCCCAGAATGTGGCACTGCAGAATTGAGTCGCGATGCCAGGAATGATGCCAGTCCAGCAACAGTTACCCATCAATGAGCCTGAGGGTACTTCGGGAAAGCCTGATATGCAGAAAGCATTCCTCGCGATGACTAAAGCGATGCAGGACATCAGTCAATTCGTAGTCACCCGATCGGGAAACGCCAAGAAGGAATCAGGTTTTTAGAACGTTCGAGGAAGGCGAAGCAGATTCCAGCAAGGTCTTGGGTTGAAAAGAATCGTGCCAAATCGCCGGAGAAACGGACAGAAAACCGAGACCCAGATAGTGAAACAGAAAATGAAATAGAAAAAGATATTGAAGAAGTCGAGGAAGTAGATAGCGATGATGATGAGGCAGAACCTGAGTTAACGCCGAAGCCATCGGCCAAGACAAAGTCTGTCACCCAAAAAGATAGTGACCGAGCGTTTACCCGCGAAGAAGTCACTAGACCAGCAGTTGATTTGCCGTTTTGTGATGTACCAGAAGTCGCTTTCGTTCCCCTTGGTAAAAATAAAAGACCCGACCGCGAGACCATCCCTGACGTTGATCGAAAGGGACCGGCGTTTCGCAGCAAGGCACCTATCGAAGAACAATCGAAGGGTGTCGCGGTCTCGGCAGTGCTCGAGACTCTGATCACGATTGCATTGGGTGATTTATTGAGGGCAGATAAAGTAGTACAAGAGGAATTGCGAAAGCTATTGACTAGGAAGAGAGTACCTGCGAACATTCGAGCGTTGAACCTGCTAGATTCAATGGACAACAGCCAGTTGTCATATTGGAAAAAGTTTGCCCAAACAAACGAACTAGAAGATATAGTTAAAGTAGATGAATTGCCAGTGGCGTCGTTCATGATCATGGAACAGACTATAAACAACCTACCTGTCGGTTCGGTGGTCGTCTCGGACCCCGTCTTACAGTATCTCAAGAGTTTGCCGCCTGGGACAGCACCTAAACCAGTATATGTCGCACAGGAATCGCAGAGTCTTCGGACAGTAAGTGCCGTGGTGAATGGAATGATGGAAGAACAGTGTATTCTTGATGGAGGCTCCCAGATCGTCTCGATGTTGAAGGCTGCAGCCGTCGCGATGAGGCTTTCGTGGGATCCAGATATATGCATCCATATGCAAAGTGCCAATAAGCAAATTGAAAAGTCGCTGGGACTATCGCGAAATGTGCCGTTCCGTTTTGATCACATTGTAGTCTATCTGCAGGTCCATATTATAAATGAGCCAGCCTATAGAGTGCTTTTGGGGCGACCTTTCGATGCGGTAACTTGTAGTAATTATCAAAATGATAGAGATGGAGGACAACTCCTGACCATCAAGTGTCCGAATACTAGTCAGAAGATCACGATCGCGATGTCGGAACGAGGAAAGGATCCGGCCACCAGGGAGAGATAATTATAAACATCGATTCTAGCGATATTGAGAGACCATATATAATGGCTTATGGCATTGCGGAAAATGGAAAATTTACGAGAGACGAAATTAGAGACCTGTATCTCGAAGCGTCGCGAGATAGTGTCGTGGACGAGAACGCACAGGTCCTTTTAGGGGCATATTGGGACGGAAAATCGAGGGAACATCCAGAATGGCTTTGCGATGACGAACAAGAAATATTAGACCAATATCATGGTGGGATTGTACAAGTGCTAGCGGGTAAGAAATATAAACCTGTCGACAAGAAGGTGCGACCAGTATTGGGAGAGTTGTCCAAGACATTTCGCATAGTTCGCGAGATAAAAGGGGACCCCCTTGCGGAGTTACCAAAGTTGAACCCAAAACCACCGGGGTTTGCGCCCAAGGGTCGCTACACCCAGGAAAGGATGGAGCACATGGACAGTATACACGACCATGATTTTCTCTGGAAAGAAATGAAACTAATACATCATTTATTGAGTGAACAGAATCAGGCTTTTGCATGGGATGATTCGGAGCGTGGTAGCTTTCGCGAGGATTTCTTTCCTCCGGTACAGATACCCGTGGTACCGCACACTCCGTGGGTACTAAGAAATATTCCTATTCCGCCTGGGATACATGATGAAGTGTGTAAGATAATAAGGACGAAGATGGCCGCGGGAGTGTACGAACCGTCGAATTCCTCATACACATCCCGGTGGTTCTGTGTATTGAAAAAGGATGGCAAGAGTCTCCGTATCGTACACAGTCTAGAACCGTTGAACCAAGTCACTATAGCACATTCGGGCCTTCCCCCGGCAACAGAGGAATTAGCCAACCATTTCGCGGGACATGCTTGTGGTGGAATGTTCGATCTCTATGTGGGATATGACGAGCGCAAGTTAGCGGTCCAGTCTCGCGACTTGACTACATTTCAGACGCCATTCGGTGCTCAAAGATTGGTCACTTTACCAATGGGTTGGACAAATTCGGTACCGATCTTTCACGATGATGTTACACATATATTGCAGGACGAAATACCAGATGTTACTATTCCCTACATCGACGATGTGGCGGTTCGCAGCTCATCTACGCGATACGAGTTGCCTGATGGCAGATATGAAACTATAGAAGAAAATCCAGGCATTAGGCGATTTGTATGGGAACATGTACAGAATGTGAATAGAGTGTTACAGAGAATGCGGTATAGTGGAGGAACGTTCTCTGGGTATAAGTCGCTAGTATGCGCGAGCGAGATAGTGGTAGTTGGCCATCATTGCACGTACAAAGGACGGAGACCTGAGACAGATAGGTTCGGAGTTATAAGCCGCTGGGGACCTTGCAAAGATATACATGATGTGCGGTCGTTCCTTGGAACGGCTGGCACTTGTCGAAACTTTATTAGAGACTTCGCGAAGAAGGCGGAACCTCTAGTCAAGTTGACGTGAAGTCGTGAACTCTTTGTCTGGGGATCTGAACAGGAGAAGGCCATGCAAGACATAAAGGATGCTTTAGCGGCGTCCCCCACAATCAAGCCAATAGATTATCATGGTGGAGGTGCGGTGGTCCTTTGCGTAGACTCCTCGTGGTGGGCGGTTGGATTCTATATCTGTCAAGAGGAGGAGGGTGATTCTAAGAAGAGGACATATGCGAAGTTCGCATCGATAACACTAAACGAGCGTGAGGCGAGATATTCGCAACCAAAGCGAGAATTGTATGGTTTATTTCACGCATTGAAGGAGGCGAAGTTTTGGCTCTTGGGCTGTCGGAACCTGGTTATAGAGACCGATGTGAAGTATATCAAGGGGATGCTCAATAATCCTGGTCTTGGACCGAACGCTGCTATAAATCGGTGGATTGATTACATTTTGATGTTCCACTTCACACTAAGGCATGTGCCAGGCAAGACCTTCGCACCCGATGGTCTATCGAGGCAAGAAGCGCAACCGGGGGATGAAACCTACCATATCGAGGAGGACTGGGTGGATGAACCAGATGGACCGCCACGGTATGAATATCCCGATAAGGAAAATGGTATCCCTAATGCGGAAAAGAATGACCCGTTAGAGTTCGACGAGTTTAAAACAAAGATAGACACACGCGGTGGTTATCTTTGGGCTACGTCGGTTGAAGACTTCCGGGGAGAGCTTGCTGATGCTCGCGAGAGATCGAATATTGAACGATTATATCTTGGGCGAGTGTGTAAGGCTGGACTGCTCTCGCAATTCGTGGGGGAACCGGCATTGCCTGACGACTCTTTGAAATGGGATGAATCGATGCGAGAACCTTATGATGAGGATCATCGCACGATAACCGCGAAGTTGCAGGATGACCGCATTCCTGACATCAAAATTTGGCTCGAGGACCCTTTTGTGAGACCAAACGGCCTGAATGACCGACAGTATAAACAGTTCGCGCAGCGGGCAAGACAATTCTTTGTCACTGATGATGGCCGGCTCTATAGAAGAGGTAGCGAGGGAAAGCACAAACTAGTGGTCGAGAAGGGGCATCGCATGTACATGATGAGGGCGTCCCATGATAGCCTTGCACACCGCGGCTTCTATGCAACAAAGGAGCTTATTGCGCAAAGATTCTGGTGGCCAGAATATGAGCGCGACGTTCACCTATATGTCCAGACTTGTCATATATGTCAGCTGAGACAGAAGACATTGGTTCGCATTCCTCCTACGGTAACCCATACGCCGGGTCTGTTTCAGGTCCTGCATGCCGATATGCTACACATGACGCCGGCGTCGAACGGTTGTAAATACATTGTTCACGGCCGCTGTGCACTATTGACATGGATGGAAGGGCGGCCGCTAAGGCAAGAAACGGGTCGGACTGTTGGGCACTGGCTCTTCAAAGACATACTATGTAGGTGGGGCGGTATGGTAATGATTGTGACCGATAACGCGGGGCCATTCAAGAAAGCTTTGGCCTGGATAGAACAGAAGTATGGAATTAAGGGGATTATGATATCGGCTTATAATTCTAGAGCAAATGGACAGATCGAGAGGCCGCATTGGGACGTTCGTCAGGCTTTGTTTAAGGCCACAGGCGGTGATATCGGCAAGTGGTTCTGGTTCTTCCACCATATGATGTGGGCAGATAGGATCACGATTCGGAAGGGTTTGGGATGCTCGCCATATTTCGTGTGTACAGGGGCGCATCCCATCCTTCCCCTAGATATTGTTGAGGCGACGTGGCTAGTGAAACTTCCAGATGGGCCGCTGTCAACGGCGGACCTGATCGGATTTAGGGCTCGTGCGCTCGCGAAGCACAAAGTGCACGTCGATGAGATGCATAAGCGGGTTACGCGTGCCAAGATGACGGCGGTACTTCGTTATGAGCAAGAGCACCGGCATAAAATCAAAGATTATGACTTTAGAGAGAGAGATCTAGTGTTAGTCCGCAATACAGCGGTTGAAAATAGTCTCGACAAGAAAATGAAGCCCAGGTACTTTGGTCCTATGGTGGTCGTCGCGAGGAATAAAGGTGGAGCATACATCATCGCGGAACTGGATGGGTCGGTATGGCATGAGAAGGTTGTTGAAGTTCCACCTGGGCGCTAGCCACAGGCGTACTGAGCAACATAGCTACAGTGGAAGTACTCTACGATACCGCTATGGTTACTTACATGGTTTGGAGGGGTAAGGCTGGTGAGAGCGGTTGAGGCTGGTGAGAGCGATGGAGCTGGTTAAGAGTCAAGAGACAACTTGTTGATATTGACAGTTTCCTGGTCTTATATACCGTACTACTGTTTGTACCAACCAAACAAGTATGTAATGAAGATATGTAAAGGTCACGTGATGTAATCTAATCTAATCTAATCTAATCTACGTGATGGGAAAAGTTTCAACACCCCCCCATATTTAGTACATATTTCTAAATACATCTTACTTTTTCCCACATATATATATATAGGTACTTTGTTTCGCCTAATTTTTTATCAATCCGAAGTACGGGATAAACTTGAAAAAGAGGATTTTTCCCAGATTCTTAGTTAAGAGGTCTGCAGGGTTGTTCACTCCTTCAATAAATTCGACCGTAATTATCCCTTCGGAGACTTTTTCTCTGACGAAGTGGAATCGCACGTCAATGTGCTTGGATCGCTTCTCAGTTACAGGGTTGGATGCGATGAAGACGGAGCCGTTGTTATCTCCGTAGATTGGTACTGATCCGATCTGCATTCCAAGTTCGGCAAGCATGCTTCTCAGCCATGTTGCTGCGCGACTGCAGTCTGATAACGCCATATACTCTGCTTCTGTGGAAGAGAGGGCGATGGTCTTTTGCGCCGATGATACCCATGTCACTGCTCCAGACGCCAGTGATATGAAGAAGCCAGTGGTAGACCTCCTCGTGTTTTCATCTGACGCCCAGTCGGAGTCTGTGAATGCATAGATTCCTTTCCCTGAGTCACCATCATACATGATTGCGTAATTTTTTGTCGCTTTCAGATACCTGCAAATATCCCTAGCCACTTCTAAATGGCGTTTGGTGGGATTTGCGGAGAATTGCGACATTTTGATCACAGCAAAACAGATGTCTGGCCTTGTTCCAATCATCAGATATAGAAGTGATCCGATGACGGATTGGTACTTTGATCGAAGTTCTGCATTGGGTTCATCTTCGGACACCATGGGTTTGTAGCCCGTAGGAAGTGGGGTATGGGTGGCGTTGGATTCGCTCATCCCCATTCGTTCAAGTATTTTCTCAAGGTAAGGTACTTGATCGATGAAGATACATTTCCCGCGTTGCCTTATTTGGATAGAGAGAAATTCTTTCGGTTCCCCATCAGGCACAAGGTGCCCTAGGTCCCTACATTCCCATGTGGTCATGAAGGCCTTCTTTTTCTCTAGCGTATATTCCCGGTTTGTGCCGAGAAAAGCAGAGTCGTCGACATAGATGACGGCGATTACAATTTCCCCGCTGGTACTTTTGTGAATGAACACTCCCGCATCGGAGTGAAGCCGGACAAAGCCGAGCTTTTTCATGGAGGAATCAAGTTCCCTCCACCAGGCTAATGCGGCCTGCTTAAGTCCATATAGAGCTTTGAATAGTTGGTACACGAGGTGTTCTTTCCCTTTTACTATGTAGCCCTCAGGCTGTCGCATGTAAATGACTTCACGGAGCGTTCCATAGAGGAAGGCTGATGAGACGTCCAAAAGTGTCATGAACCACCCTTCAAGGGCTGTCAATGCCAGTATTAGTCGGACGGTTTCATATCTTACGACTGGTGAGAAGATCTGATCAAAGTCGATCCCTTCTACCTGTGAAAAGCCTTTTGCGACGAGACGTGCTTTCAGGCGGCCGTCGGACTTTTCGTTGTAAACCCATTTGTTCCTTAGAGCTTTCCTTCCTGCAGGCAGGGGTACTAGCTCTGTGATCACCCCGCGGCGTTTGAGCATGTCTAGCTCTTTATGTTCAGCCGCATACCAGTCTTCTTTATTTGGAAGAGGGTATATGTCTTTATGGGACATGTCGACAATGCCAACTTGGACTGATATCGCCTCCATCAGGAGGTCATTCATCCATGCCGTTTGACCGCCCAATCTCCGTCTTCGATCTAATTTTTCAAGATCAGACGCTGGAGTGTCTTCCCCATAGATGCTTCCTGGCATCTTCCGAACTCGTCGTTCCCTGATCGGTCGATCTGGTACTTGCTCGGATTCCGGAGTGGGTACTCGTGGTTCGTCATCAGGCTCACTGGCAGGTAATTCGTTGTCTGATTCAGGTTGATCCTGTTCAATGGGAAGTGGGTCATGAGGTGTTTCGTTGTGACTGTCGTCGTCATTGCTGCCAGGAATGAGATCCTCAAACTCATCAGCTGGCTCTGGGTCTTCCATTTCTGGGTGGTTTTCTGGCAACGTGTCGATGTGGCATCTAGGGTACTTGCTTTCATCAAAGATAGCTTTCCCGCCCATGAAAATCGTGTTGGTCTCAGGATCCATGAAGCGGTATCCTTTGACCCCTGGTTTCGATCCGAGATAAATCATCAATCGGGATCTTGATTCCAGGGAGTTCCTACGTTTCTCCTTTGGGATATATACATATGCCTGACATCCAAATACTCTGACGCTGGACATGTCGGGAATCTCATTGGTCACCCTGAAGTACGGGGTTTTCCATTCAAGACGCTGCATGGGGGTTCTGTTGTAGAGAAATGCTGCGTGTTCCAACAGAATTCCCACCACATGGGCGGTAAGCATGCATCGAAGCGCAATGCCTGAGATTTTTCCCATAGTGTTCGATTGATCCTTTCTGCTCTACCATTCTGCTGGTGCTGATATGGGAGCGTGACGTCGATCAGAATTCCATGATCGGCAAGTACATCTTTGTATTCGTCAAATTCTCCACCTCCATCAACTCGCCACTTCTTAGGAGTAGCGGCAAATTGGTTCTGGATCATCGCAAGAAACTGTCTCAGTGCCGTAATGGCACCAGACTTTTTCCTAAGCAAGACGACCCAGACATGAGATGAAAAATCGTCCAGAAATGTGAGGAAGTATTTGTACTTGTGATACGATGCCGTGGATATCTGTTTCAGGTCTGAATGAATCAGGTCGAAGGGTTTGACAGCCCTCGTCATTGAATTGGGGTATGACTGATTCGGCATTTTCCCTTTGAGGCACCCCGTGCAGCTTTCCTGTGATTTCTCACGTACTAACGTTCTGGGTACTCCTTTGGTACTAGTGGGAATTTTATTGAGCGCCTGGTCATTTGGGTGGCCAAGACGTTTATGCCAGGTTTCAACAGTGATTTCGCTAGAGATCGCGTGGATTTGGTCATAGCGTATTTCAGTGTCTAACCAGTAAATGGTTTGTCCGATGAAATGAGGTGAAAACTGTATTTTGTTCAGCCCTTTAGAGATATTAATTTCTCCACGCATTCCATCAACTTTGTAACCATGGTTAAGGAAGACGCCTAGGGACAATAGACGTGTGTCCATATCCGGAATATAAAATACCGGTTGTAGGAGATGGGTTTTAGTTTCCCCATTTAGGGTATGCCGTACTGGAACGGCCCCAACTCTGAGTATTTCCAGTTTCTTTCCCTTTGCAGCTGTTTGGACAAATCGCTTTAGCCTTGAGAGGCCTGTAGTATGCAAAGTCCTTGAACTCATGGGTAAAGTGTAACGAGGCACCGGAGTCTAAGATCCATTGTGCGCGTTCTTTCTCCTTACAGTGTGTGCATGACGCAAAGTGCTTTGTATATTTTTTATATAGATCGCTGTCAATATGATCCATACATTCTGCACTAGTACTAGCTAATATTTTACACGTCTGAAAGGAGGTGTTATTAGCTTTCCTTAATTGGTCAGATTCAGGAGAGGGAGATGACGAACCGTCAAGTTCAATAAGCCCATCTTCGAATTGATCCGGCCCCATTCGTTCCTGGTCGATGTCCATCATCTTTAGCGATTCTTCTATCAACGGGGCTACGCGACGCTGTTTAGCCGGCCTTTCGTCGATGTCAGGAATGACGGTATCTAGGATACGAAGGTTCGATCCAAAGGGTTGTGCGCCGATCTCTCGGGCGAGCTTTCGCACCCTTTCGTTCTTTTTCCACACTGACGGCTTTCCAGAAGGAAGCCCAGTGTACTGTGATGGAGGGGGGTTCATGCGTTGCAGGAGCGACTGCATTTTTTCGGAATCGGGCTGTGTGGTACTTGTCGTTTTCCCGCGACCAGTGACGGTGGTGAAGGACGGTGCCGGAAGAGGGGGGAAGTGAATGACAGGAGCAACAAACTCAACTGTTTCTTCCACATGGTCGGACGTGTTGTCCGCATTGTTAGCGCCAACGTCCCTTTCCCTTCTTCTTCTCAGAAGCGGTACTTGGATCGGCCGAGTTAGGCTGCTTGTCAGCATCGTTCTGCGAGGTACTCGGTTTTTGCTGCCTTTCCCATTTGGGGTCCTGCCCCTTGCGCTTTGTCCCGGAAATTTTCCGGGCCTGCTCATTGGACGCACGAGTAGACCCGACCGAATACTTGTGCCTGTATTCAGAGATGATGCTTTCGGCGACGGCTTTGTAGGTGAAATCATCGGCGTCATAGACCTGGAAAAGGGCGGTGGAGAGTGAAGACCAGGCGTCGGGAATTGCATTGGCCAGGATCATTGCCTGCATCAGATCGGGGACGATAAAGTTCGAATCGGCGAGCCGAGCGAAAAGAGACCCCAGGTGTTCGATTTCAGGCACGGGGTCGCGTCCAGACAGCTTGAAGGCGGCGGCGGTCTTGAAGTCGCCGAAGATGACAGCCGGGGACACCTTGGAGTAGTTATCTTTCAGCGATTTCCACGCATCAAGTGCCGAGGTGCTGTCCTTGATGTGGCGTCTGATCGCCTCAGAGACCTTCAGGCGTATCGCCCCGAGAGCTACGTCGTCGTCCCTGATCCAGGCTTTTTCTTCCTTGCGGAAGCCGGGCTGGTCAACAGTGGTAACCAGTACAGGGGGAGCAGTGGTGGTGGGACCGGGAGTGGAGACTGTGGTAGTGAAGTCGGCGATCACGGGACGAGTGATGTCGCCAGAGACAATGCGCCAGACTCCTTGATGGAGGAGGTAAGACTTCATTTTTTCGGCCCAGCTCTGGTGGTCGATACCGTCGAAGGGGGTGATGATGTCAAGAGCAGAGCGAGAGGTAGACATTGTAGATGAATCTAAGAAAGGGTTCCCAATCAGTGATGTGTTATGAATATGATTCAAGAAAACAATTGAATGATTCCTTATGACATATTTCCTTTGGGAATAGCGGTCACGGGAAAACCCTTTATATGTCAGAAACGTATAAGGTGCGATCAACATTTCCACATGGAGTGTACTAGGTCAATCCCCTTAGGGACGTCTCATGACAGGTACTTGTCGTAATGACGTTCCCAGGTTCATATGTGAAGAAGTAAGACTCAGAACCTAGATCTTTCGATCGGTTCCTTGCCAACCAGGGTAGAGTGGGCAGGTACTCGCTGTTGCCAGCGTTTCCCAAGTCCCTCTGCTATCCGGGGCCCATAACCTGTTGAAGTTCCACCTGGGCGCTAGCCACAGGTGTACTGAGCAACATAGCTACAGTGGAAGTATTCTACGATACCGCTATGGTTACTTACATGGTTTGGAGGGGTAAGGCTGGTGAGAGCGGTTGAGGCTGGTGAGAGCGATGGAGCTGGTTAAGAGTCAAGAGACAACTTGTTGATATTGACAGTTTCCTGGTCTTATATACCGTACTACTGTTTGTACCAACCAAACAAGTATGTAATGAAGATATGTAAAGGTCACGTGATGTAATCTAATCTAATCTAATCTAATCTACGTGATGGGAAAAGTTTCAACAAAGGTTGCAGCATTTAGGCTCGTTCCCTACCATGCGAGACGTGCCATTGCAGTCCCTAAAGGGGTGTTAGACTTCATCAATATTACAAAAGCGACATTGGAAGGATTGAAAAATTCGACCGAGACTGCTAAGGACAGCGGTGAGGACCTGTGGTTCGACAGAACGAGGCTGGACATAGATAAGAATGACAGGTTTGAGGATACGCCTCGTGAGGTTACCGTAGATGATGCGGGGGCAGTCTCGGACGAGGATTCCAGCTCGGATGATGAATGACCGGGCTCGCGGGACTTACTTTGAAGGAAATCACCACTGGTATGATCTCGCGAGGCCTAGGGCCGTGTTGGAATGACTTAGCGATCATATCGAACGCCTATGTGCCAGCAGAGGAAGACCTGTATTATGGACTATACTGTACAGTAAAAACCTCTACAAGGGGACATGTGGCTTTTGCTGTGGCAGGAAAGGTGAAGGGCAGTCTACTCATACTGCTCCTTCAATTCGGAGAGGAGAAGGTTGTGTCGCTGCTTAAGGTATTGTGCATACTTTAAGTTGTAATCAAGAGAAGAAATTGTAGTGAGAAATTGGGATCGGACGAGGGCCTCGGTGTCACGAAGGGACTTCTCGGTGTGTGTCAAGGGCGTCTCCAGGATCGACCCAGTCTCCGAGAGGATCTTGTTTGCGAGAGGATTGTCCATCGCGAAGCGAGCGGCTGCAGGGTGACATATTAGCTTGGATAAAGAAGGCGGATATGTTTAGTACGGTACCTTCTTTGTGGAAATTGCCTCGCTGCTCCACTTGTGCTGGTCCCACCGGCGCTGTGTCCTTGAACGGGGCTTCTTTGGTCTCCAGCCGCGGTTTCTTGTTGGATTTGGGACCCGGGGCCGATTTGCCCTTCGACCCAGACCCTTTCTGTGATATGGGGAAAATTAGCGGAAATTGTCGGGGGCAGTATGTCGACGTACCGTGCCGGACGATGATTTCTCCGTCGAGGGAGCTGTAACGGACTTCTTGGCAGACCCATCGTCCGCAGTAATGGGATGGAGGGTCTCGGGGTCGACGTCCATCTTCTTGCACAGTAGCGAGAAGCAGCTTCAATACCATTGGAAGTTGGAAGGTAGTATACGAATAATGACAGACCTCATGATCAGATTCATCATCTCGCGATCGCTTACGAGGTTCGGCGGGGCGCTCGGCGTTTCTGTCGCTGTCGTTGCTGTCCCCGACTGGGTTAGTTCAGGTTCCGCAGCGGCGGACGGGCTGTTTGCGTCCGGGATATTAGAGACGTCGAGATTGAGATCGGCGTCGGGATCAGTTACCTTGACCTGGTCGAGCCATTCAATTAGTGCGGGGGATGGACTCCAGCTCTCGCGTCGACTCACTTCGGGTTTCTCGCTGTTGGCCAGAGGATCACTTGCAGGTGGAGGCGCGGTCTCCTCGGTGGCTGTAGGTCCTTGACGCAGGTATCGTATGTACGCGACCATGTCCTTGAGGGTAAAGAACATGGGCGGGAGTCTCCAAGACTTGTTCTTGTCATGGAACGCCTGTAGGCCGTTCCTAGCTACGAAAACATGGTCCACGAGTTGTGCGTCCTTGAGGTACTCATTGGAAATATGTGCATGACGGAGATTTAGAGGCTGACGGAATAGTTGGAATGGTCAAACAAGGTTCGGTGCGCTGTCGCGACGTACTTTGAGGTCGTCATATGCGTACCGACAGATGAGGTATGCTTCGGAGCAGGTTGGCAGTTTCTTGGGGGGTGCCTGAGGATCGTCCGGGAATGAACCGATGAGCGAGGCTAAGACCTTTTTCACGGCCTGGGTTTCGTCTTCGTTAGACATCTCTTTTAGAGGCGGCATGTGACCCGAGGGCAAGTTTGTCTAGCGGTGTTGATTTGTGCTAGGGTGAGGGTAGAGTTGACTCTTCGAGTGGTCGCGGGCTTTTATAGCTTCCCTGGCGACTTAGTAACGAAAGTTTTTTTTGAGGCCGTGATATACCGGATGGTAGTGGCGCCCGGGATTGCGTGGTTAGGCACGGCGGTTCCCTCTACAAGGGGATAGTCAGTCCTTGTGATAGTCGACAGGGGTACCTTCGCGATGCTAGTCTTGCCTTCACGGAATAGAGCGATGTCCAACTCGGAGAGTTGTATTCTTTAGTGTGGGGGAGTGGGGGGTCGCAAGCCTGTTCCAGTACAATTGCGAACCTCAAATCGTCATAAATGAAACAGAACATGAAAGAGCGGAATCTCGGAAGGAGATATCAGAAAGACATAATCACCGTCAAATAGATATACCGAACCCCTGAGTACCAAACAGCATAACGATCAAAGTAAAACGAGACTTCGTCCAATGTCTTCGCGATAGACTTAGAAATACTGTAGTTCTGAACAGGAGGCCCTTAATGGACTTAATCAAAGAATGAAGAAAAGCAATATATTTGGGCGTAAGCCCGCAGCGAGTGTATACAGAGAAAATATAAGGGCGTATAGCCCACGACATGTGCAAATATAAAAAAAAAAAGAAAGAAGGCCCGCAGTACCTAGGCGACATCGCGAGACGACCCCTGAACGAACAGATCCTTCGCGACTTCATCAGCATCTTCCTCCACAGGGGAGTCCTCGTCAGAAGCCGAGTCTGATGCATGGACAGGCGAAACCTTCTTGACAAAGATGGGATTCTCGCAGGAGGACTGTTGACCAGCGGGAGGGTCGAATCGAGCGAGGCCAAAGACTTCGAAGAGCTCCTGGTGAGCCCCCTCATCAGCTACCAGGCCCTGAGGAAAGTCGCCCTCGCGACGATACAGCTGAGCCAGCTGGTGAAGGAAGTGGGTAATGGACCGCTCGCGACGAGCGGTGATGGCCGACAAGGCTTCCGAGAGGTGGAAGTGGAGAGCAGTCGAGGCTTGGATGTCGACAAGAGTCTCGCGGATGGCTGGAAATAAATTGTCAGCGGCTAGAAAGAGGGCAGATGGTAGAACGCACCAGCCGTGCTCGATTGACCGAAGGCGTGGGCCATGGTCGCAAGGAGTTCCGCACGTTCACCACCACCTCAAAAGAGCACCCTACCCGGCTACCGCTCTGGCAGTTGGAGCACTTCTTGCCCCAACCTTGGAAACGGCAGCGAGCCGCACTTGGTCCACCAGCGCAAACGAGGCAGGGAAGGCTGGGCTAAGAAAAGACATAGTTAACTATAGAATGAGTCAGGAAGAAAGAAAACGTACCATAACGGGCAACGCAACACGGAGTTGTCGCAACTCATCTGCCTTGAGGGCAGTACCTTCTTTCGCGTCGACCTGCGGTTCTTTCGTGACCGTGGCGGGTTTCGGTTCGGGTTGAGGAGGGGGCCTCGCGGGTGCTTTCTGAGTGGCCACGGGCGCTGTTACGACACGGGGCCTTTTAGCGATGGGTTGAGGTCTGGTGGGGGTGTGCGCATCGACCACCTCGACGTCGTCGTCCCCGCTGTCTGCTTGCGAAGCTTGACGACCGATATCGGAGCGACGTTTCTGGAAGGAAATTTAGTAAGAAGTAAAAGAAATGATCAGGAAGTTCACCTTGAGAGCTCCCTGACTGGGAGGCGAATGGGGAGCCGCACGCTTACCGCTAGTGCGGGTCACAGGCTTAGATCGTGCAGCGCGGGAGGTCGACTTGTTCTTGTCCTCGATGTTGGGTGAAGTTGGACTGGCCGTCATGTACTCCACGCCTTTCGTGATGAGCTTTGCGAGTTGTTTCCCGCTAGAGATGGACAGTTTGGGGACGGGGACAGCCTTGTCCTCTTCCAGTAGGCGATCCTGCATAAATGTAATGTGGAAATTAGCAAAACAAATAAGCAAACGACTCACCTCGGGAAGGTCTTGGAGGGTTTGCCCATGAAGGTCGGGCCACCATTTCCACCAGCGGCGGTCCATCGTGTAGCCGGAGCGGTATAAGTTGTACGTGATGGTGTTTAAGAGCCGCTCGGTGTAGTCATCCACACAACCTGCAGCCGCGACCTGAAAGAAGAAATGTTTGAGTAGGAAACGGGGTCTCGCGAGCATCACTTACCAGTGTATCGTGAAGTTCTGATAAGATTTCCCGAATCCGTGCTTCTCCGGACTTGCGGAGTCGGTTGAGATCGGTGAGGATATTGAGTTCGACCTTGAATTTAGAAAGGCGAGTGTAGAGCTCGTTCGGAGACGTGGTCATGTTGAACGAGAGGAAAAGTGAGAACTGGGGAATGAGGCAGACTGTCCCAGCCTTTATGGGAATTGGAAGTCTCGCGAGGCTACTGCGGAGGAAGTTATCTGTCAAAATCCATCAGCGTGGAGTTAGGTTGCGAGAACGGCAAACCTTTGATGTTACTTGGTATAGGCGAACATGAGGCCAGTGGGGGCCGAGTGTGGACTTTGTGTGTCCACAGTGCGGCGTGTCAAGTGGGGCTGTCTCGCGAGAACACGTTTTGGGGTGGAACTCGAATATATGGAAAGCGGTGCTAGAGTGGACTGGTCATATCGCTGTCGTTAGATAGGATTGACTGGGACAGTCAGGATTTAGTGTGGGGGAGATGATAAGGCCGCGATGTGTCTAGGCCTAAAATCTGCGCGTTTTGCACCCTTTCACACTATCTCTAAGGGATATAGAGAGTCCTAGATGAGCTCCGATTCTGAGGACTTAGTGGCGACGTTAGAGAGAGAGACCAGCGACCCTGGCAATGTAGGACATAGCACTGGTCACCACTATGGGCTTAGCTATGATACTCGAGAGCTATGGGATCGTCTCGCGAGATAGAAAAGACTATCGAGTGCCTCTCGCGACGAAGCGTGAAACAAGGAGATGGGTTATATTGGAGTTATCGATGACACTAGCACTGTCTACCATACATCGGGGCTTGACTGGAGACATTCTCGCGAGAGGTTTGGTCAACGTGCGCCGTGCTCCACGTCCAAATCGTCCATATCAGGAATATCAAAATGACATCGGATGATACAGACCGCGATCGGGTTTGATACGTCGCGATCAACATGACCTTATGGTGAACTTTGATAGGGACCGAATCTGATGGGTGGCTTATCAAGGCGACCCTTAATTGATGCAGCTGATACCTCACGGTAACTAATCGGCATCGTCCCGGGTACATCGCAAAACCAAGATATTGAAATAGTGGCCTCTCCAGTGTGGCAGAGGTTTGAATATGGAAAAGGGGCGTACCTGTGGCGTTGTCTACCACATGGGCGCATCGAAACGACTCTAGCGAAGGTCACTTGACTGGATACCATTTATCGATACCACATGCAACCTTTTTCTATATTTATTGCTGCTCATGTATAAAATCTCGTAGTTTCGTGGTAGATAGGTTAGGTTAGATTGTGCCCCAGAATTGATAGCATTTGTCTTGTGCATCTGTCGTCGTTCGCGAGTATCATTGAAGCCTCGAGATTGTTTGGTTTGCATCGGAAGTCAGTCGCAATTGTGTTTTGTGTGTTCGAGAACTTGTCAATCATCAAATTGTGTTATCTATCGGTCGTATTGGTCATTGTTGTGTTCGCGAAGTCTTGTTGGTTCGGAAATCACAAACCTCGGTTCATTATCTATTGAGAACTATCTCTAAGTCTTGTTCGAGACCTATCGAGCCATTGCTAAACGAGTTATTCAATTGTTGTTTGGAAGAGTCGCATCCTGAGTGATCCCACTCATCACCCCGAACTATATTGATTGAGAAGTACACATCGCGAGACTTGTTCGGTCTTCATTGTTGTGTTTGGTGTTTGTGTGTGTGATAGAGATATCGCTCGCGCTCATCCCCAGACTCACTTCCTTCGTTTCACCCCCTCCTCCAATCGACGTTGAAGGAGAACTGGAATACGAAATCGCTGAAATCCTCAACACTAAATTGGATCGGTGGTGTTCTTGCAAACTGCTCTATCTAGTCCATTGGCTAGGCTATGAAGGAACCAATGAGGAACAGTCCTGGCTACCCACCACGGAACTCAAACACACGACAGACTTAGTCACGGACTTCCACTCCGCATATCCAGAGAAACTGGGCCCCTTATCACGCCTATAGAACTGCGCAAGGCATTCATATTGCAAAATAAAAAATAATAATAAAAAGAAATTAGAGGGGGGAGGGGCTACTGGGTTTTGGCCTTTTTGGCCGGCGGACCATCATCCTCCGACCCTTCCTCCGACTCCTCCATTTGTTTCTTCCTCCGCTTCCCCCGCCCATTTCCTCTCTTCCGCTTTCCTTGCCTGCTTTTTCTCCCCCTCCTCTTTCTCCGCTTGCAGTTCCACAAGCTCCCTCGTCCAACCCCTCATCTCTCCCTTCGTCCTCTTCCTCATCCTCTTCTGCACCTTTCTCCCTTTCTTTCTTCTCCCCTCCGTCATCCTCCAACTCCGGAGCTGCTGCCTCCAGCAAAAAATTGTGGTAGGCGAGGTGGTTGTTTAAAATTTGCAGCTGCCGGAGCAGTGCCCAACTGACCCTCGCCGACCGCTCCTCCTTCTCCTCCTTCTCCTCCTGGAGCTCCCGGAGCTCCTCTGCGACCCCTGCGCCGCAGCAGCTTTTTGCCCCGCTTGGGCCCGCAACCTCCGCCACGGCCTCCTCCATCTTTCCCTGTTTCCGCTTTGCCCGTGTCTCGCCGGCCTTCCGGCAAACCCGTTTGCCATCTTTACACTGCTGGCATGTGGTGCCCTTTCCCTGCCTAAGGAGATTGTCAGTAAGAAAAAGAAAATGGAGAAGTGGGTACTCACAACGCCCACTTGCATTCCACCTTCACCTGTGCACAGGCCTGACACACCACTTCCGATTTACATATTCCGTTCCCATCCCTACTTCCGATCTTTGTTGTATTTCAACATTCCTCTCCTCATTTCCAATTCTCGTCGTCTATATAGCTGTCTAGCCTGCAAGGGAATCCTCAGAACTTTCTCTTTGGATTTCCCTTGCAAGTCATCCGACGTCGGAGTCGCTTTGGAGCACTTCGGAGTTGTTGGATCGTAAGGTCGCCCTTACAAGACATCATTGTTTTCTGAGGCAAGCAATGCAGAAGTGGCTGGTGGTGACTTGCGAGGCTATCCTGGCTGACACGTCAAGACAGCGACGGCAACAAGAGTCACCAACTACTGGTATGCGGCGTTATCCCTCCTCCGTGGGGTCGTCTGCGCGGTCGGCTGGTCGACACTCCCAGAGTCCATGTTCTTCCCTTCCTTCTCGCATTTCTGTCCATATCTGATCCCATTCCCTTCATTATTTTCTCCTTGTGATGCTACCCCCCGCCCCGCAGCATAACCTCAGTTATTGATTGCTCCGCCCGCCCCTCCAACTAATGACCCACCTTGAACATGCTGGTCTGACCTGGCGTCTGCCCTGGCTGCAGGTATGCCCCGGGTGTTGGTGAATTATTTTGGCCAGGAGGCCCCCGCTGGGCAGATTCATGCCCTGGTTCGGGGGGAGCATTCCTGGACAGTTCATATGCGCCATATGCAGCGATGGTCCACCAAGCTGGCCCATGGGAGACAGTGCTAGTCCCGCTCAGTACGTTGGTTGCGAGGGCACCACCGCTGTTCTTGGGCGAGGAGTGGTCTTTGTTGCCGGGCGATGGTCGTGTGTGGGATGGGGATCCAGATGAGGTCAAGCCCCCCATCCAAGCTCAATCCCAACCGCACCAGGAAGACAGACCAGAGGTTTCTGCAGCTTCCAATCCCATTCTTCTGGTTTTGTGCCAATTGGCACCCTCAAGCACAATACCATCCAGCATCGTAGGTTCCATGTGCCAACCAAGGAATTGGCCGTTGTGGCAGTTGTAGCGGAAGCAAAACACATCGCTGATCTCTGGCTGTCGTCTTCACCGAACTCCCGTTGATGCCACCTCCAGCGCCCATGACCACGACTCAGTAGATAGGAGGGGTTATTGGCACCAGTACCAGTACTTAATCTTGATAGTAGCAGGGCTGAGGAAATGGACAAATGGTCCATGGCGACGCCAAAACCTTTGGTCCCGATCACTGTGGGTGCAGCGAATGAAGCCTGCCAGGCATTTGCACCGCTTGACAGTGTTCCTGAACCAGGTCATGGCCATCACATCAAATTGGGGGGCATTGCTGTTGCTGCTGCGCCGGCAGACCCAAAAGGGCAGTGTCAGGGTCAGAACAGTATGCAGAAGCGACTGCTGGTCGTTGTGACTCCCAAACCTGCGACCGCCAGGGATGAAACCCATCTTGGAGAATGCGAAGGTGATTGTCCCTGAGGGACCCTCAGGTCTATCAGAGAAAGGCGGGAGATAGTATTGGAATCTCACCCTTTCACCATCCATATCGATATTCTTTTCCACCCACATATTGTCATCATTCGGATCATCGTCGACAATCTGGAGGTTGTCACGGCGGGGTGCGCAAAGATCATCAACCACCTGCACCGATGTCGACTTGGTGGTAAAGGAGCTTCTGGACGTGGTCTATCGAGAGCAAGTGTTCCCTGTACATGGAGATGATGATCACATTCCAAATTTGGGAAACCAAGACCTGGTTGGACTTCAGCGTTAGATTGCGAAACCACCCATGAGAGACATACCTTCGGTTTATACTTGACCTCCATATCACCCATTGCTAGCAAATTCTCTTTGGCAACCTCGTGTATATGTCCTTCCAGGGGGTCCAGATCGACAAACCGAGTGCAAAACTCCTTCCAATGCTAAACACTGTGTTCCAGTACATGATCGTCAAAGTGAACGCTGCTTGATTCCTGCAGAGTGCAGCCCCAAACAATTTATCGTTGCAACCTTGAATCTTCATTACCCTGATCGGGTCTTTGAAAGACAGGGTGAGGTAGAAATACAATTTAGTAAATTTGCACCCGAACACAAGGAACCAGAGCCCAACGGATGCGAGACACTGTTTCTTTCCAAGACTAGGATAAGAGGCGGTGAAAGTTTGACTTGCAAGATACTTCCTGCTCTTTCCTGCTACGCGATCTCCAAACATTTGGCCTGAAGGCATTGTGGCAAACAAAATGGTGGCAATGGCTGATATGAAGAATTGTACGATGCCAAGAATGAGTGCCAGGTGTTATGCTTAACAAACCGTTCCAAGGTTCGGGCAGAGTATGCAGGAAAGTGGAAAGGCGAAGAGCAAAGTGATTGCTAAATCTAAGGAATCTACTATAGTACAAGAGGTTTATATAGGTACTGACTATAGGCGGTAGCGGATGAGTCAGTACTGCGGAAGGCAGTGCACATGAGTAAGGCGACTGCAGAAGGCTATGTACAGTGAGTAAGCTGACTGCAGAAAGTGAGTCAGCGCGGGAGCGAAGTATACTAAAGGGGATGACAAAGTAATGTAATGAGTCAGACTGGAAATCAAAGGTTGCGAAAGTAGACATTAGACATAGTAAGCTCGTAAGAGGGCGCCGAGTCGGGCCAATAAGTAAAAGATATGACGTGGTCCTCATACCGTAGAGTCCGTAACACCAGGGATCCCCACCTCCGGATGGGCTATGCTCGGCGATGGCAATGTAGAATGTGGGGCCGCATGTTAAACCTAGTGTAACCGGGAGAAACACAAGTCGACGAGTGAGAGGGACTTGGTGACGCTGTTCTTGTGTTTGTCACCAGTGTGAACTCAGCGAGCAAATGTCAAGCACCATGATAATACTAAATGGGTTGTTGACTACAACTCGGAGAGGTGTCGCACCATTATTAATTAATCTGCCGCCGTCTATGGGATGGGGAAAAACCGTTATCAGAAGATTGATTAGGACGCTCACATTGAGATGTCCCAGAGCCACATCATCACGTCTTACTCGAAGCAGCAGATCTACGCCCACTTCACCACCAAAGAACAACAGACCGAGTACAACCGCTGGGCACGAAACGAGAGACTTGACCCCTTCTCACGACCAACAGACGCGCAGGAACAGAATTTCCTTAGAGATTTACAGAGGAAATACTCTGAATGTTTTGCCACCGATTCCGCCGACGAGTCCCCTGACAAATTTACTTTTGACTCCACGCAGTCAGATATCGAACAGACGCCTAGAACAGGGACTCATTTTCAATCCTTACCTGTATCCCGAACCCCATCTTCATCCCAACAACCCGACTCCTCTTCTCCTCCGCAGACTCTAAACATGGCAGAAGCTCCGGCTGTACAAACAATGGATACATCCAAGATCATCAAGGACCCTGGGATGTTCAAGGACAGATACACCTTTGACGAGTGGTGGAAAGCCACCAAACTATACATCAGGTTCCAAAAGAGCCTCACAGACGATCAGAAGATTCTTGCGGTGTTATCCCGCATGATGGAAGGGTCCGGCAGACACTGGGCCAGTAACAAGTTAGACGCTCTTGCCGTTGACAACGAGAACATCACCTGGCTAGGTTTTTCCGATGATATCGCCACATGATTCTCCATTGCCAACAAGTCGGTCGCTGCCAAAGCGAGACTCGAAGTCCTGAAACAAGAGAAACGCACTGTTGATGAATTCTTGGATGAATTTGAAGAACTCTTGAAACTGTCAAACCTTGGCGAAGAAACTGGGAAATACATCCTAGAAAAGAACGTCAACCGCAGAATCTCTGAACAAGTGGCCAGCGATGGCAAGACGTACACCGATTATGCAAAGGAGATCCGAAACAAGGGACGACAGATGGAAGGACACGCACTGGTCATCCGAGGTGGCAGCGACATGCGCACCGGATCGGGTACCACTTATGGTGGTCAGGGCAAGGCCATGGAGATTGACAAAGCAGGGGTAGCCCGTTGCTACAACTGTCAACGCTTCGGTCATCTGGCTAAAGACTGTAGCGCTCCAAAGAAGAAAGATGGTCGCAAGTGTTTCAACTGTGACCAAGAAGGCCATATCGCGCGCAACTGCCGCAAGCCGAAGAAGAACTCCAGAAGGATTAGGAAGGTGTCCGAGGAAGATGCTGAGAATGATGAAACCACAATCTTAGAAGCCGACGAGAAGGATTTTTCCGAAGGGTCCGATTAAACGACGCTAAGTCGCAACCCTTATCTATTAAACGGACTTGCTTGCCTTGTATGACTGCAGACAATAGAACCTATGTCATCCCTGCCAAGCGAGCCACTGCGTCAACTAAGATTGTGAAGGGAGATAAACCTCTAAAAAGACGAGAAATCAGGCTGTTAGCTCAGCTCAGGACACGACGAGGACCAAAGGTTATCCGACCTGAGGTTGACAGCGGATGTGAACGCACATACATCCATCCCAGAATAGTACGCGAACAGAACCTCCCCACGCGAGGAATACCGCCCATAGCAATTCTAAATGTGGATGGATCACCAAATCGACAACAGAAAGTGAGCCAACTTGCCGAAGTCAAACTGGATTTGGGAGCACATCAGGAAACCATGGAAGCAATGGTACTGGACATTGGGAGAACGGACATGCTCTTGGGACATGACTGGTTGGTACACCACAACCCCACAATCAATTGGACAACCGGCGCGGTAACATTTAACCGGTGCCCAACAGACGCTGGAAAATGAAGTTACAAGACTATGACTTCGAATTACGGCATGTGCCCGGCAAGACCAATGCAAAAGCGGACATCCTGTCACACTTACCCTGGTATGAAGCAGAACTCGAACCACAGGACAGTGACCAAATGCTCAAGGAGGGACTATTCTTGAAACAGTTGGAATCAGAAGATGTGGTACAAATGGAGATGTTCACGGAGGAACAATTCTTTGAAGGGGGTGAGACATCTGATTCCATCAAAATTGGAAACATCACAACCATCGAAAACCCATGGATCGCACACATCAAGGCTTCGAACCGCATGGAGACAGAAGTAGCGCAGGGCCTAAAAAAGAATCCTCATTGGTATCAACAGGAGAATGGGATCACCTATGCAGGAGAACGAGTCTATGTCCCGCCAGATCCACAATTACGACAAGAATTGATGTTCGAGTCACACGATGCACCAGTGGCTGGACATCCAGGACAGTACCGGACACATGAACTCCTCACATGCACCTACTGGTGGCCTACCATACTACATGATGTGAAGAAGTATGTGAAGGGTTGCGACACTTGTCAATGCAACAAGATTAACCGACAAAAGCGACATGCTCCGCTACATCCCCATGCAGCACCAAGTCACCCATGGGAAGACATAGGAATCGACGTCGTGAGACCGATACCAGAATCTGATGGAAAAAACGCAATTCTGGTCATCACAGATAGACATTCGAAGATGCTTCACCTTATTCCGACAACCGTGGAACTATCAGCTGAAGGATTAGCCAAGATCTATTGGGATCAGATATGGAAGCTTCATGGGATCCCCAAGAAGATCATCAGCGATAGGGGACCGCAGTTCGCCGCGAAGTTCATGGAGATACTCTGCCGCATGCTAGGGATCAAGAGGAACCTGTCCACGGCATACCATCCACAAACAGATGGACAGGCTGAACGATCACATCAGGAAACGGAGGCGTTCTTACGAAACTTTGTCAACCATCTACAGGATGATTGGGCTGAATGGATTGCAATCGCAGAGTTCCAGTACAATGACAAAGAACATCAGGCGACGAAGCACACCCCATTCTACCTCAACTACGGTTTACATTCGTGGAAGGGAGAGCTCGTGTTAGAAGATACCAATCCGGCTGCCAACGACTTCTTGAAAAAACTCAAACAGGCACGAGAAGAAGCCAATGCTGCGCTGAAACAAGCACAGGATCAGATGAAGAAGACAGTTGACACACGGCGAAGTCCGTCTCGGGACTACCGCATCAGAGACAAGGTGTGGCTGGAAGGGACTAACATCAGGACCAATCGCCCCTCAAAGAAACTTGATGCACTCCGACATGGACCATTCAAAGTCCTAGAGAAGAAAGGAGCTAGCGCATACCTTCTTGATCTTCCAAAGACTTGGAAGATGATTCACCCTGTGTTCAACGAGACCCTGTTGTCACCATATGAAACTCCGAAGTACGCCATCCAGAAAAAGAAACCAGCCCCTGATCCGATCATCGTCGAAGGACGAGAAGAGTACCATGTGTCTACAATCCTAGACTCTCGAAAGTTCCGCGGAAAGATCCAGTACCTCGTCCAGTGGGAAGGATATGGTCCAGAAGAGAACACATGTGAACCTCGAGCTAATGTTCAGAACGCTCAAGATTTGATCCGTGATTTCCATCAGCAAAACCCGTCTCGCCCACGATAAAAGACGGCTCTCAGAATCCATGACAAGTATCGACCTCACCAGTCAACCACACACCGAGTTCCCCGCTCTAGTCCTTTTCCCTGCCCAATATAGCCTCCCCCTTCTTCTTCTACCTCTCAACCATCCTCACCGCCATGTCCAACACCACCGTTACCTCCACCTCTACCACCGACATCAACCCCGCCATCGCCGCCCTTATGAACGAAGCACTCTCTATGAGAGACCAAATCCATGCTCTCGAAACTTCCCTTGCCGACCTCCTCCATCGCCAGATGCATATGCGGCTTCACTCGCTGTCCAACCTACCGTCGCCCCGAGTCCCAAGGAAAAACAGATTCTCGGAAATTACACCAGCACCCTCGTAATCGAGAATCAACGTATTCGGCTGGCTATCAAAGGCCTCGAACTCGCCGTAGCCATCAACGAGGAGTTGATATATGATTGGAGCCTCAAGGAAAGTCCGAACTGGTCCGATCCCGGCCACAACGAGGGATGGGGACAGTGACTCTGTGAGGACACAGAGCTAGGAGAGGGGAACATGTTACGGACTCTACGGTATGAGGACCATGTCATATCTTTTACTTATCAGCCCGACTCGGCGCCCTCTTACGAGCTTACTATGTCTAATGTCTACTTTCGCAACCTTTGATTTCCAGTCTGACTCATTACATTACTTTGTCATCCCCTTTAGTATACTTCGCTCCCGCGCTGACTCACTTTCTGCAGTCAGCTTACTCACTGTACATAGCCTTCTGCAGTCGCCTTACTCATGTGCACTGCCTTCCGCAGTACTGACTCATCCGCTACCGCCTATAGTCAGTACCTATATAAACCTCTTGTACTATAGTAGATTCCTTAGATTTAGCAATCACTTTGCTCTTCGCCTTTCCACTTTCCTGCATACTCTGCCCGAACCTTGGAACGGTTTGTTAAGCATAACAAGACAAAAGGATGTAGAATCAAAACTAACGGCTCAGCCACTTTGCAAGCTCAATGGTCGGCAACCTTCTTGGCCCTGAGACTTCGCCTCCATTGTCGTCTTCATTTTCTTCATTGGTTGTTGGTTGAGGGTTCACCTGAGTTGGCAAGTCGATGTCCACTTCTTCACCCTCTAAAGCCTCAATGTGTTCCAGCTCTGCAATAATTGCCTCTGCGATGACTCGCATTAGAATGAGAAAGACCATCCTGTCACGCCTACCCTGGTACGAAATGGAACTCGAACCACAGAATAGCAATCAAGTGCTCAAGGAGGGATTGTTCTTGAAACGATTGGAATCAGAAGATGTGGTACAAATGGAGATGTTCACGGAGGAACAATTCTTTGAAGGGGGTGAGACATCTGATTCCATCAAAATTGGAAACACCACAACCATCGAAAACCCATGGATCGCACACATCAAGGCTTCGAACCGCATGGAGACAGAAGTGGTCCAGGGTTTGAAGAAGAATCCTCATTGGTACCAACAGGAAAATGGGATCACCTACGTAGGAGAACGAGTCTATGTCCCGCCAGACCCACAACTACGACAAGAGTTGATGTTCGAGTCACACGATGCACCAATGGCTGGACACCCAGGACAGTACCGAACACATGAACTCCTCACTCGCACGTACTGGTGGCCTACCATCTTGCATGATGTGAAGAAGTACGTAAAAGGTTGTGACACCTGTCAACAAAACAAGATCAACCGACAAAAGCGACATGCCCCGTTGCATCCCCATGCGGCACCAAGTCACCCATGGGAAGACATAGGGATAGACGTTGTGGGACCGATACCAGAATCTGATGGAAAAAACGCAATCCTGGTCATCACGGACAGACATTCGAAGATGCTTCACCTTATTCCGACAACCGTGGAACTATCGGCTGAAGGATTAGCCAAGATCTATCGGGATCAGATATGGAAGCTTCATGGGATCCCCAAGAAGATCATCAGCGATAGGGGACCGCAGTTCGCCGCGAAGTTCATGGAGATACTCTGCCGCATGTTAGGGATCAAGAGGAACCTGTCCACGGCATACCATCCACAAACAGATGGACAGGCTGAACGATCACATCAGGAAACGGAGGCGTTCTTACGAAACTTTGTCAACCATCTACAGGATGATTGGGCAGAATGGATTGCAATCGCAGAATTCCAGTACAACGACAAAGAACATCAAGTGACAAAGTATACCCCATTCTACCTTAACTATGGCTTACATCCATGGAAGGGAGAACTCGTGCTGGAAGATACCAATCCCGCCGCCAATAACTTCTTGGAGAAACTCAAATGAGCATGGGAAGAAGCCAACGCAGCGCTGAAACAGGCACAGGATCAGATGAAGAAGACAGTTGACACACGACGAAGTCCGTCTCGGGATTACCGCACTGGAGATAAGGTGTGGCTAGAAGGAACTAACATCAGGACTGATCGTCCCTCAAAGAAACTTGATGCACTCCGACATGGACCATTCAAAGTTCTGGAGAAGAAAGGGGCTAGCGCGTATCTTCTTGACCTTCCGAAGACTTGGAAGATGATTCATCTGGTGTTCAATGAGACCCTGTTGTCACCATACGAAACCCCAAAGTATGCCATCCAGAAGAGGAAACCAGCTCCAGACCCGGTCATCGTCGAAGGGCGGGAAGAGTATCATGTGTCCGCGATTCTGGATTCTCGGAAGTTCCGCGGAAAGATCCAGTATCTTGTCCAATGGGAAGGGTATGGTCCAGAAGAGAACATGTGGGAACCTCGGACGAACATCCAGAACGCTCAAAACTTGATCCGTGATTTCCATCGGCAAAACCCGTCACGTCCACGATAAAAGACAACCGTTGAAATCAGCAACAGCATCGACCTCATCACTCAAAAACCCACCAAGTTCTCCGCTCCGTCTTCAATATAGCTACTCCATTCTTCCTCTATCTGTCCAACATCCTCCGCACCATGTCCACCGCCACCGTCACCACCACATCCACTGAAACCAACCTCACCATCACTGCCCTCATGGGTGAAGCCCTCTCCATGAGAGACCAGATCCACGCGCTAGAAGCCTCGCTCGCCGACATCCTGCATCGACAGATGCACATCCGCCTCCATTCTTTATCCGACCTCCCCGTCGCACCAACCCCCGAAGAAAAACAAATCCTCGGGAACTACACCCGTACGCTGGTCATTGAAAACCGGCGCATCCGACTAGCCGTCCGGAGTCTCGAGCTCGCCGTTGCCATCAACGAAGAGCTAATAGACGATTGGAGCCTCAAGGAGAATGGCTCCTGGCCAAACAACGACGATGCCGGAGGATGGGGACAATGACTCTGTGAGGACACAGAGCTTGAGGAGGGGAACATGTTACGGACTTACCGTTTTGTATGTTACGCACTTTTCCCTTGCATTGTACCTTCGTCATTTCTTTGACTCATCGGACCGCTTATTCATTTACCTTTACTCTACCATTCTCCTTTAGTATACTTCGCTCCCGCGCTGACTCGCACTCCGCAGTAGGGATTACTCAGTCCGCAGTCGTCTGACTCATTTCGCACTGCCTTTCTGCAGTTACTGACTCATCCGTACTGCCTTCCGCAGCTACTGACTCACTCGCTACCGCTCGTAGCCAGTACTATATAAACCCCATGTACCATAGCTACATTCCTTAGATTTAGCAATCACTTTGCTCTTCGCCTTTCCACTTCCTGCATACTCTGCCCGAACCTTGGAACGGTTTGTTAAGCATAACAAGAACGGGGGCAATCAAAGGGCCTTGAAAAAGGCCTTTAAATGTCTAAGGAAGAGTAAGAATAAATACGGCAAGAAACTATCCTCCTTGCCTTGCGATCACCGCCAACAGCCTGTTTATAAACGAAACGATACAAATTGAGTTGGTCTTCAGCTCAGCCCGCGCTTCATCTGTCGCATATTGGTCTCCATGTTTTTCATTGTTGAAATAGGCAGAGAGGACCACGATAGCAGCAGAGCCGAAAGAGCTCCGCCAGAAAATACATTAGAGAAGGAATATTGGTCGCATCAGGACTTACGAGGCGGAATGGTTCGGCCCTTGTGAATGCAGGACTGGTGGAGTCTGGATCGTCGTAGCTGTTGAGGTTGAGATCTATTGGGCCGTAGATGTATACACAGATTTTAGCGAGAGTGGCACAAAGGACACGGTCCTCAACATTCCAGGGATCCTTTGTGAAGCCGAACCACTTGAAAATGGTGGTGATGACTGCACCATGCCAGACGTTATTGGCAAGGAGTTTGGGCGGCAGGTTCTCGTTCTTTGGCCAGCCTTGGCGCCTGACGGCAACAATTTCCTAAAGAACGGATAAAGCAATGTCAGAAAGATGACACATAAATGACACACCTTGTTGTTGATGCGGGACTTCTGGGGTTTGACTGGGCTCTGCTTTGCTTCGTCACACTCTTCGCCTTGCATTTCATCATAGTCAGAAAGGCCATGGGCATCGTCATCGTTGTCTGTGTCTTGGGTAACCTTGACACCAACATTACCGTTTAAGACCGAACGAGATGATGCCAAGGAGGAGGAGGCTGAGGTGCGTTGGGACTAGCCGGCGAGGGAGGGTGTTGTGGTGGATTGTTTAGCATTTTTTGTCTTCATTTGCTTGCTGTTGGAGTGGATGCTCTCAGCCCAGCCTGCAACGTTAGAAGCATCTTGACACCGTTGTGAGGATTGGCTGAGATTGTGGAAGAAAAGGGTGATGGGATTGAGGGTGAGCATTTGCTTGGACGCAGACATGATGGTTGAGATGCACCTTGTTGATCCTTTCCCACCGGCTGTCCGTCCTCCGGCATCAGTCCCATGACCATTCTTGGACTCAGGCATGATCTGCAAGCGAGCACGCGGCAGTTAGTAAGCTGAGCAACATTCTGATGGGGTAGGTGTAAGTACTCTCGACTCATCTTCTGAATCCTCTTGTACTATGTCCTTCTTTTTGGCAGGATTCGACTTGGATGGCTTTGACACAGTTTTCCCCTGCCACCATGATTAGACCGATCCATGAGAAAACTCCCGATCTTACCTTCGTGATCACAACATCCTCCAAAACATCATCTGTAGCATCGTCCGCAGGATCATCCAAAATATTGTCAACGGCATCCAAAATATCATCTGAAACATCATCCGAAACATCGTCCTGAACGGCAGCAAGTCAGTGTCGCTGACTGACATGAAGAGGACACCCATCATACAACTCTATTTTTCACTGTCTTGGCTGGGGGCCTAGGATTTCTTTCTTTGCTGCCGCCTTGCTTGCATAGCCTCCAGATTTACTGTTTGTGCTGGTTTTGGCCTTAGCCTTGACCGATTCCTGCAGCAATAATGTGAGCAAATACAAATGAGAGGATTGGAATGTCTAACCACATCAGATTGGTCAGGGTTCTTCTCCTGGCCTTTCCCCCTTACATTGCCCTTTTTGCTTCCGTTGCCGTTGCCCTCTGCTGGAGCTGCCCTGTCTTCTTCCTCCTGTTCCCAACGTGAGTGATTACCATTGTGCGAGATTTTAAAATAACTAACCAATTCAGACACTTCGGACTGCTCAGGGACGGCCTGCTTTTTCATGGCGGTTTGGCTCTTTTCTTTGCCACCGCCTGATCCCTTTGCATTCAATTTGTCCATGGCCTTTGTTTCTGCCACCTGGTCTAAACATGAGAAACACAGCAGCGCGCTGGATCTGAATGTCTTACCATGATGGTGACTCCATCGTCAGACAGTTCCTCCGGCGTCGATATCCTGCGACCAGGCTTGGATGTTGGCTGCTGTATCGGATCCAGACCGTGAGCTCATTGTCATAGAGATAAAGCAAATCTGTTCACCTTAGGTTCTTTTGCATCAGATGACACCTTTGGTTTCTTTTTTGCAGGTTCCAAATCCACCTTGACTCCGGAATCACTGTTAGTCTACCTGGCGTTGAGCAATGTCACTCCGAAATCATGTTTCAGAGTTTGTACCTGATCTTTGTCATGCTGCCTCTTCACTGACACCGCTTTGAGTTTGAGTTTGGGTTTCGGTGTAATGAACTCTTGAGCGGCTTTCTTCTTTATCTTCTTCGCAGGTTCATTGTCGGACTAGGAAACATGCTCAACAGGTTAGTGATGCAAAGATGGGAGATAACAAAGAACCTACCCCTTTGCAGGCCTTTGACTTTGCCTCTGACTTTGTTGGCCTAGGAGTCTCTTTCACATCCACATCTGGGTCCTGGTTGTGGTCGGTGTCTGCATCCTCAGCAACCTCTCTAACAGCCTTCTGAAATCCACGCTTTTTCTCTCTAGGCTTCTGCCCCCTCTTCTTTGGTTCATCCTCTTCTTCTGTTCCATCTGTGGGACGTGGAGTGGGGGCTTCAGCCTCAGAATCAGGAACAATGAACAGCGAGCGTGCTTGACACTGCCTCTTGGCCTTTGGCTTTGCACCTTTCAGTGTATCCTGTGCATCATCCTCCATAAGGTCGTGTTCCATTGCAGCTATTTTCTTCACGGCGACTGCCCTCCTCTCCCCTGCCTCCAACGCAGTGTCGCTGTCAGAAGGGCGGCGTTTTCTCTTGTCCTGAGTGACCTGGCAGTCAATTTCAACTTGGCGAAGACCAGGATGAGCATTGGCATTGGTTGAGCGCCTAGTGATGCGATGAGTCCCAGACATGGAGGGAAGTTGAGTGGGTGTTGTATGTCGACGTGGCACCGCTGATTGGATGAAATATACAAAGTCCAAAGTGATGTGACTCACATGTCCAATCTCGTCACTCATCACACTAAGTTGCGATGCACCTTGGCCCAACCCTCACCTCATCGATTTCTACTACATGCAGACACACAGCGAACACATTCATCCATGCCCTTACATAAGCTGTAACGGCCGCAAATTCAAGTCTACACATGGTCTGCGCAACCACACGCGAAGAAAACACTGAAGCAACTCGCCGCTACTCCAACCCCTCAATCCTCAAGGCTCAACACATATGGAGGATTTGTTCATCATCGAGGACTTGTCGCCTCCGCTGTAAGGGTATTTCTTAATCTAGCTATAAGTATCAACTGAATGCAATCCTTCAGAGAGGCTGGAATCTTGGCACCATTATTCTATACAGAGACATTCTTGGCGTCTGAAATGTAAGTAATTGTTATGATCGTATTTTCACTTTTCACTTTATCTTATCTTATCTCGATCTTATCTTATCTACATCATATCGCACATGAGGACATCTCATTATTATCACGCAGCATGACGCTGCCACAACGCAGCCTCATGGAATTTACATATATAAGTAGAGTACTTTCACTTGTATTCGATAGCTTGTTCTCTTGAGATTCCCGCTGGGTCTCTGGGCAATTCAGTTCACTTCACATCTTCCACTTCGTTCTTAAGTTTGGGCTCGCGACGTCGTTGGACTTAGCGTCGCCTCAACAGAAGAACAAGCTCTTATCATCATCGCCCGCCCAAACACACACACTTCCCACATCACCATCACTATCCCCGCCGTTTCGTGCTTTTGCGTTAAAAGTCACACCTCGCCATTACACGCGGACCCTAGCGTTAAGGGGGACCTCCCGGACTTCAGGGATAAGAAGAGAAACGCTTGGTGCACCCACTATAACTAGCGTTGCCGTTCGAGACACACAGGGAAACGTTGAGCCCGTCCCGTGTCGAGGTAACCAAAGGCCGACGCAACTGACCTTCGGGAAAGCTGCTGGCGCGTGTGGCGACTTGGAAAAGAAGGTCGCGCACGTCTAGTTCTCAAAAGGTGTTCCAAACCCCGATCTTTTCCCGGATTCGACAGAACCAGCGCGCGTAGGGGTGTTGACCGCGTGGTTTTCATTTTTCCCAGATCTTCCTTTATTCGGGCATTTCGGCTGCCTGGGTAAACAGATCGTTCTTTGGGTTTTCTTTTTTAGGTTTTCTTTTTCGCTTAAGTAGCAGAACAGGGTCGCGCGCCCGCTACAAAGCACTATTGCTCACACAACATGGCCGACAACAACGACGACGAGTTCGACAATCCCCTTCCCAATCCCCCTCTCCCTCCTCCCGCTCATAATCCCGCCGCCCCGCGTCCCAATGGAAGACGACTAGAAATCGCTGCAGACCCCGGCAAGTACAATGGGGCCAAGGCAACGTTCGGAGTATGGTGGACAAAGATGCTGGCATGGATCAGGGTCAATCGGGACCTGTTCCAAGGACAGGAAGAAATTTGCATTGCAGTATGGTCTCGCCTGGAAGGCGCTACAGCAGGCACCTATGGGGAAACACGCTTGAGGCAGTGCATGGAATCAGAACAATGGCCCACGTTCCAGCAATTAATGAGAGAGGTGACATCAAGATTCCAATCAGCAACAGAAATAGAATGGGCACGCGCCAAAATCGAAACCTTTAAACAAGGAAACATGCGGGTGGACGATTTTATTACACAATTTGGAACGTTGGTCATCAAAGGCCAAATTGAGGAAATGCACGGGATATCTCTGCTAGAAAGGAACACCAAGGATTCGATCATACAACAAATGTTTCAGCAGGGAAGACGACAAACCACCGTGCAAGACACGTGTGAGGAAATTTTAGCAATCGGAAGAGCAGAGGAAACTTATGCGGCAAGACCGGGCATGAGGACCGGCAACAATTTTGGACAGCAGAGAACCGGTTGGGGCAATCGGCCCGCAAACCAGCAGAATCAGCAGCGACCATTCGGACAACAACAGTACGGGGGGTACCGAGCCCCGCAGCAAAACGGACAACAAGGTCAGGGACGCCGAGATCCCAATGCTATGGAGGTCGATAGAAACCAGCGCCGAGCGCCTGGTAATTGTTACAATTGCGGAGGACAAGGGCATTTCGCCCGGGAATGCAGACGGCCACAACGCAGGGTGCGAGCGGCTGTGATTGAACAAATCGACGAACATGAGGAAGAAGAAATCTTACGACAAATCACGGCAAGGCGTCAAGCACGACAAGCCGCAAATGGACCAAGGGGTGTGATTGGCGCGCCTGCGCCGAATCCCAATGGTCAGAACAATGGACAAGCTGCTGGGCAGCAGGGTTTTGTGAACGTCAACCAGTAAATCCCCCGCTGGCTCTGACAAATCGATATGAATGTTTGCCTATAGACTCTTACGTACATAAAGACATTGTAAAATCTTGGTTTCAGAAACTTACGGATGCTGCAGTTACGTACAATAAAATACTATTAGATAAACCTAGTAGGAAAGAAAAACCAAAAAAAGATGAATCGGACTTAGATACACTTGTAAACTATATCATTGGGGAGCCCTCAGAAACGAGGCTTGGTTCGTCCCCTACGGATGAATGCTTAATTCCCTGTTGCAAAGAATCAGATAACTTAACTAGGCAAACGGACTCTATGGGGGAACCATCTTTTATTCGATCCGCTTCTTTGGAAAAGGAGCTTATGATGAAAATCACGCTGGAAACGTTGCAGGACAAACGCACATTTGATGTTGAAGCATTATTAGACTCAGGGGCGACAGGGATGTTCATAGATCTGGACTTCGCCAAAAGGAACAACATTAAATTAAGGGAACTACCTTTCCCTATTCGGGTCTACAACGTTGATGGCACGCTTAACCAAGGAGGTTCGATCACGCATGAAGCAGTCATGGCTATGCGGTATAAAGGACATGTGGAGATAGCCGTGTTTGAGGCATGCAACCTAGGGAAAGCTAAAATTATTGTTGGACATACCTGGCTGAAACGCCATAATCCAGAAATCGATTGGGAAAAGGCGGAAATTAAACTATCAAGATGTCCAGAAGAATGTGGCATGCGTCGAACACGTTATTTAAATAAAACTGCAAGAACCAGATGGGGCGGAAGAATGGAAGAAGTAGTAGAAGGAAATGAGGAAGAAATGGAGGAGGAAGTAATCCACACGCTCAGGGCAGCTAAAGGAGAACCCTCAGATGAAGTACCGGCCGAACAGGTTGTCCCCCGGAAATATCACAAATATCTATCAGTCTTTGAAAAGAAAGCATCGGAGAGATTACCAGTCAGGAAACCATGGGACCACGCTATAGACTTAAAACCGGATTTCGTACCAAAGAAGGCCAAAGTCTATCCCCTGTCACCGGATGAAAGGAGAGAAGTATCCGAATTTGTAAACGATCAATTACGCAAAGGATATATTCGACCTACCAAGTCACCACAAACTTCGCCAGTATTCTTTATACCCAAAAAAGACGGAAAGAAACGAATGGTACAGGATTACCGACACATTAACAGCTGGACCGTTCGCAATAATTATCCACTCCCGTTAATTCCGGAATTGATCGATAAATTAAAGGGAAAGAAAAGGTTTACCAAAATGGACCTCAGATGGGGGTATAACAATGTACGCATCAAAGAAGGAGACGAGTGGAAAGCGGCATTCACAACCCCAGATGGAGCTTTCGAACCAACAGTCATGTTCTTCGGATTAAATAATTCCCCAAGCACGTTTCAAACTATGATGAACGACATATTTAGAGACTTGATTGATCAAGGAGACGTAGTTATCTATATCGATGATATATTGGTAGCAACTGAAGGAGAAAAAGGACACAGTGAAATCGTGGAGGAAATTCTAAAAAGATTACGAGAAAACGACTTATTCTTAAAACCAGGAAAATGTTTCTTTGACCGAGACGAAATAGAGTTCTTAGGGTTAATTATTGGGAAAGACGGAATTCGAATGGATCCTTCAAAAGTAGACGCCATCAAACAATGGCCGAAACCAACAAAAGTCAAAGAAGTTCAGTCGTTTCTAGGATTGGCCAATTTCTATCGAAGATTTGTCAAGGACTTCTCTAAAGTGGCAGGGCCCTTACATAAATTAACAAGGAAAGAAACAATCTGGAATTGGAAAGAGGAACAGGAGGAAGCGTTTGATATGCTAAAGAAATTATTTACGGAAGCACCTATATTAGTATCTCCCGATCCGGATCGGAAGTTGAGAGTAGAATCAGACGCATCGGACTTTGCTACAGGAGCAATTCTATCTATGGAATGCGAGGATGAGAAATGGAGGCCATGTGCCTTTCTATCTAAAGGATTAAATGATGTGGAACGAAATTACGACGTACACGATAAAGAAATGCTGGGCATAATTCGAGCGCTGGAAGCATGGAGACACCACCTTGAAGGAGCCAAACATGAGGTCGAGATCTGGACCGATCATAAAAACCTCGAGTACTTCATGCAGGGACGAAAGCTTAATCGCAGACAAGCACGCTGGGCGTTGTATCTAACACGCTTCAACTTTAAATTAATACACAAAGCTGGCACCTCAATGGGAAAGGCGGACGCTCTTTCGAGAAGGGTCGATCATAGAAAGGGGGTGGAAAATGACAACGAAGACGTAACATTATTAAAACCGGAATACTTCCACTTGCGAGCAATGGATCGAGGTCACATACTTATTGATGGAGAAGAAAGTAAACTATTAAAACGCATCAGGGATGCCAAGGAGTTTGATGAACAAGTGTTGAAAGCAGTGGAAGAGTTAAAGAAAACAAATACCAAAACATTGCGCGCAGATGAATGGCATGAAGAGCAGGGACTCTGGTTACATAGAGGAAAGGTTTATGTTCCGAAAAGTCAGGAACTCAGGGAGGAAATAATTAAATTACACCACGACAACCCAGTTGCAGGACACCCAGGGCAGTGGAAGACCCTGGAATTGGTTACACGTAATTATTGGTGGCCTAGTATTACAAACATGGTCAAAGCATACGTCGAGGGCTGCGACAGATGTCAACGATCAAAAAACGTGCCTCAACCGCTAGCCGGTAAATTAAAAGCAAACACGGAACATGCAGGACCATGGAAACATGTCACAGCAGATTTTATTGTAGGACTCCCAGAAGCTCAGGGGTACAACGCAGTATTAGTCGTGGCTTGCAGATCAACAAAGCAATCACACTTTATCAAAACACGCGATGAAGTCTCAGCAGAAGGATTAGCTAAACTATATCGGGACGAAGTCTGGAAACTTCATGGACTGCCAGAATCGTTAACGTCAGATCGAGGACCACAATTTGCGGCAATATTTATGAAGGAACTAAATAAAATATTGGGGATCACAACTAAATTATCAACGGCGTATCATCCGCAAACAGACGGACAGACGGAACGCATCAACCAGGAGTTGGAACAATATCTAAGATCATTTATTTCCCATCGGCAAACAGATTGGCCCGAATGGATGGCAACCGCGGAGTTCGCCTATAATAATAAAATTCACACGGCAACTCAGTTCTCGCCGTTCTATGTAAATTATGGGTTTAACCCTAGGATGGGCGTAGAACCTCGGAGGGCAGAAAAGTCAGAACCGGCAAAAGAATTCGCAGAACGAATGAAGAAGATTCATGAGGAGGCGGAAGCGGCGCTAGTAAAAGCACGAGAAGAGATGGAACGGTATGCGAACCTGAAACGGGGTGATGCACCAGTTTACAAAGTTGGCGACAAAGTTTGGTTATCGACTAAAGACCTGAAGTTGAACCGACCCTTAAAGAAACTTGCCGAACGATGGATTGGACCCTATACCATAACCAAAATCATTTCGTCACACGCCGTAGAACTTAAATTACCGAAAACCTGGAAAATCCACCCGGTCATCAATGTATCACGAGTCCGGTTATTTAAGGAACCACTATTTATGTCACAAAGGGTGCAGGCACCAAACCCGATAGTTATCAATGGCGAAGAGGAGTACGATGTCGCAAAAGTTATTGACTCAAGGTTGAAGAGAGGAAAGCTGGAATATTTAGTGCAATGGGAGGGTCTGACTCAGGACCACAACACGTGGGAACCCGAGGATCACCTAGAACATGCCAAGGAAGCGGTGGAGGACTTCTTTAAATTAAACCCGAATGCACCTCGGCGCTTACGCGCAAACATCTTTGAAGGATTGGAATTTAAACCATATGAAAATTTCACGAACACCCCGAACGACATCATATCTCGCCTGGAAGTCGAGATCTAGAAAGGGGGTAATGTTATGATCGTATTTTCACTTTTCACTTTATCTTATCTTATCTCGATCTTATCTTATCTACATCATATCGCACATGAGGACATCTCATTATTATCACGCAGCATGACGCTGCCACAACGCAGCCTCATGGAATTTACATATATAAGTAGAGTACTTTCACTTGTATTCGATAGCTTGTTCTCTTGAGATTCCCGCTGGGTCTCTGGGCAATTCAGTTCACTTCACATCTTCCACTTCGTTCTTAAGTTTGGGCTCGCGACGTCGTTGGACTTAGCGTCGCCTCAACAGTAATTATGTCTTCATTTCTGAATCCCTAATGAGAATGACTTAGCCTTAATCAGAGTGAACTTTTGAGTGATGAGGAGAGCTACAAGGAGCCAAATCCTTGGCTAATGCCTTTCGGAGACACCCCCTACTCGTAAGTAATTGCTGACATTTTACCCAATGTAATGAAGCTGATTGCACATCGGTCAGGGATCTTGAAAGTGAATACTCAATCCCTGAGGAGCCAAATCCTTGGGAAACGATCCAGTACATTGATCTTCATTAATTTGGTGGGCACATATCAATGCTCACTTTCATATCACAGGTTCAATTTTGATGTGTTGACATGGTCAAATTCTCCGCTGTCGCCTCGGCTCAATTTTGAGGAACCGAACGAACATGCAACACCACCAAATTTTGATGTTGCTCCCTCAGACTTTGAAAATGTGCCTGGTCTTGATTTCAACAACTGGGACATGCCGGATTGGGGTAATGACTCAAACTCCCGACATGGTGGAGCTCGGAATGGTACTGACAAGGAAGTGGATAGTTCCATGACGAACTCTTCATCTCTGGCCAGAGACGATGAAAACGCGAGTTGTCAAAGTGAATCACACCAAAGTGGGCTTCGTCGAGAATACCACCCACACTTGACTGGTATGCTAGAATGTTTCATTGTTACCATCTACTAATGTTATGTCATAGGCAAAATCTGCGATGAATTTGGATCCGATATTCCTCAGAGGACTCCTCCCACTCCACGTGGATCAGATCTTGGGCCTGACAACTGGACACCATATACTGTAGTAACCGTCTTGAGTTTGAGGTTGCTGACATTCTCTTTCGCCGGGTGCAGATGTCCGCCGGCAATATCAACATCCTCCTCAGTCTCTGGGTGGCAAGTCTTGCCCCTTACAATGCGCACCCCCCATTCCATAATCATAAAGATCTGTACAATGTTATTGACTCTACAGAGCTCGGCAATGTGCCGTGGCAGTCCTTTTTGTTATCACATACAGGAGCACGTCCCGAACATGGTGAAGTGCCTTCATGGATGGACTCTGAGTATGAAGTGTGGTTCAGGGATCCACAGGCACTTGTCCACAACCTTATCGCAAACCCAGATTTCAAGGACGAATTCAATTACACACCTTTTCGCGAATATGACGCAGACAAAAATTGCCGCTATCACGACTTCATGTCCGCTAATTGGGCATGGAAACAGGCAGTATGTTTTTGTCCTTCACTCCATGCATTCTCCTAAGCTGCAATATGGCAGGATCTGATCAGTGAAGACCCCGAGATTCAGAGTCAGGGAGCTATGTTCATACCCATCATCCTCGGAAGCGACAAAACCACAGTCTCAGTTGCAACCGGCAATAATGAATACTGGCCAATATATCTATCGATTGGGAATATTCATAATAATACTCGGCGTGCCCACCGAAATGGCCTTGTCTTACTTGGATTCTTTTCAATTCTGAATATATCTTTTCTTGCATCTTTATTCCATTTTCAGCTGAAAAATGCCACATCAATTGCAGCAAATTTCGCAAATTTTGTCGGCAGCTTGTACACACAACTCTCACCATGATCCTCCAGTCCCTGAAGCCAGGAATGACCAAGGCAGAAGTTGTCCGATGCGCTGATGATCATTTTAGACGAGCCATATACGGAATCGGGCCCTATATAGCCGACTATCCCGAACAGTGTCTTCTGACTTGCATCGTTCAGGGATGGTGTCCAAAGTAAGACATTTTCATTTTAACATCTTGTTTCATATCCAACTAATATATAATAGATGCATAGCACCATCAAATGACCTTGATGGATTACATTATGCACCATGGCGGTTGAACCATACTATTGCATTGTTGGAGGAATTGACATTAGGGGAATTATGGGATGAATATGGTCTTGTAGGCGATCTTGTCGTAAGTCATTGTTTCTTTGGTGAGAGCTATACTTAATTAAGTGTCACAGCCATTTACCAAGGACTTTCCTCGCGCAGACATCTATGAACTTATCTCACCGGACCTCCTGCATCAAGTTATCAAGGGCACATTTAAGGATCACATGGTGACATGGATAGAGGAATACCTAAAAGCAACTCATGGCGAGGCTCAGTCAAATATAATTATTGATGATATTGATCGATGGTTTGCCAGCTTCATTTGAAACATATTCGTCAAGCTCATGGAGCTAAGTTGCCTGTAGCATTGCCGCCGCAGCTCCTTTCTCTGGTTTGCGCCGTTTTTCTCAAGGCAGAGGCTTCAAACAGTGGACTGGAGATGACTCTAAGGCACCCATGAAGGCAAGGCAAATGTTGTTTCCCGCCACATATGGACACAACTAATCTTTTACTAAACCAAAGGTCTATTTGCCCGCCATTGAGGGATATGTACTGGTAGACATGGTGCGAGCGCTTCATGCCTTGCTGGATTTCATTTACTTGGCCCGGCAGAATGTTCATGATACAAATACTCTACGAGAGATCGAAGATGTGCTGGACCAGTTTCATAAATACCGCAAAATCTTTGTTCAGAAGGGTGTTGGCAACACAGCGTCAATCCATGCATTTGGCACACCAAATGGCCTTTGTTCATCTATGACAGAGAACAAGCATATCCAGGCCGTCAAAGAACCCTGGCAACGCTCCAGCCGCTTCAAGGCTCTCTATCAGATGCTTCTTACAAACCAGCAGCTCGACAAACTTGCCGCCTCTCGCGCTGACTTTGCTAACCGCGGCATGCTCAATGGAACATGTTTATCAGAAATCTTGGCAAGACTAGGTGATTACGCTCCGTTTTATGACTGTCTTTCTCATTCTAATGCGAGTCATCGCAGAGGCAATTATTGCAGAGCTGGAACACATTGAGGCTTTAGAGGGTGAAGAAGTGGACATCGACTTGCCAACTCAGGTGAACCCTCAACCAACAACCAATGAAGAAAATGAAGACGACAATGGAGGCGAAGTCTCAGGGCCAAGAAGGTTGCCGACCATTGAGCTTGCAAAGTGGCTGAGCCGTTAGTTTTGATTCTACATCCTTTTGTCTTGTTATGCTTAACAAACCGTTCCAAGGTTCGGGCAGAGTATGCAGGAAAGTGGAAAGGCGAAGAGCAAAGTGATTGCTAAATCTAAGGAATCTACTATAGTACAAGAGGTTTATATAGGTACTGACTATAGGCGGTAGCGGATGAGTCAGTACTGCGGAAGGCAGTGCACATGAGTAAGGCGACTGCAGAAGGCTATGTACAGTGAGTAAGCTGACTGCAGAAAGTGAGTCAGCGCGGGAGCGAAGTATACTAAAGGGGATGACAAAGTAATGTAATGAGTCAGACTGGAAATCGAAGGTTGCGAAAGTAGACATTAGACATAGTAAGCTCGTAAGAGGGCGCCGAGTCGGGCTGATAAGTAAAAGATATGACATGGTCCTCATACCGTAGAGTCCGTAACATGTTCCCCTCTCCTAGCTCTGTGTCCTCACAGAGTCACTGTCCCCATCCCTCGTTGTGGCCGGGATCGGACCAGTTCGGACTTTCCTTGAGGCTCCAATCATATATCAACTCCTCGTTGATGGCTACGGCGAGTTCGAGGCCTTTGATAGCCAGCCGAATACGTTGATTCTCGATTACGAGGGTGCTGGTGTAATTTCCGAGAATCTGTTTTTCCTTGGGACTCGGGGCGACGGTAGGTTGGACAGCGAGTGAAGCCGCATATGCATCTGGCGATGGAGGAGGTCGGCAAGGGAAGTTTCGAGAGCATGGATTTGGTCTCTCATAGAGAGTGCTTCGTTCATAAGGGCGGCGATGGCGGGGTTGATGTCGGTGGTAGAGGTGGAGGTAACGGTGGTGTTGGACATGGCGGTGAGGATGGTTGAGAGGTAGAAGAAGAAGGGGGAGGCTATATTGGGCAGGGAAAAGGACTAGAGCGGGGAACTCGGTGTGTGGTTGACTGGTGAGGTCGATACTTGTCATGGATTCTGAGAGCCGTCTTTTATCGTGGGCGAGACGGGTTTTGCTGATGGAAATCACGGATCAAATCTTGAGCGTTCTGAACATTAGCTCGAGGTTCACATGTGTTCTCTTCTGGACCATATCCTTCCCACTGGACGAGGTACTGGATCTTTCCGCGGAACTTTCGAGAGTCTAGGATTGTAGACACATGGTACTCTTCTCGTCCTTCGACGATGATCGGATCAGGGGCTGGTTTCTTTTTCTGGATGGCGTACTTCGGAGTTTCATATGGTGACAACAGGGTCTCGTTGAACACAGGGTGAATCATCTTCCAAGTCTTTGGAAGATCAAGAAGGTATGCGCTAGCTCCTTTCTTCTCTAGGACTTTGAATGGTCCATGTCGGAGTGCATCAAGTTTCTTTGAGGGGCGATTGGTCCTGATGTTAGTCCCTTCCAGCCACACCTTGTCTCTGATGCGGTAGTCCCGAGACGGACTTCGCCGTGTGTCAACTGTCTTCTTCATCTGATCCTGTGCTTGTTTCAGCGCAGCATTGGCTTCTTCTCGTGCCTGTTTGAGTTTTTTCAAGAAGTCGTTGGCAGCCGGATTGGTATCTTCTAACACGAGCTCTCCCTTCCACGAATGTAAACCGTAGTTGAGGTAGAATGGGGTGTGCTTCGTCGCCTGATGTTCTTTGTCATTGTACTGGAACTCTGCGATTGCAATCCATTCAGCCCAATCATCCTGTAGATGGTTGACAAAGTTTCGTAAGAACGCCTCCGTTTCCTGATGTGATCGTTCAGCCTGTCCATCTGTTTGTGGATGGTATGCCGTGGACAGGTTCCTCTTGATCCCTAACATGCGGCAGAGTATCTCCATGAACTTCGCGGCGAACTGCGGTCCCCTATCGCTGATGATCTTCTTGGGGATCCCATGAAGCTTCCATATCTGATCCCAATAGATCTTGGCTAATCCTTCAGCTGATAGTTCCACGGTTGTCGGAATAAGGTGAAGCATCTTCGAATGTCTATCTGTGATGACCAGAATTGCGTTTTTTCCATCAGATTCTGGTATCGGTCTCACGACGTCGATTCCTATGTCTTCCCATGGGTGACTTGGTGCTGCATGGGGATGTAGCGGAGCATGTCGCTTTTGTCGGTTAATCTTGTTGCATTGACAAGTGTCGCAACCCTTCACATACTTCTTCACATCATGTAGTATGGTAGGCCACCAGTAGGTGCATGTGAGGAGTTCATGTGTCCGGTACTGTCCTGGATGTCCAGCCACTGGTGCATCGTGTGACTCGAACATCAATTCTTGTCGTAATTGTGGATCTGGCGGGACATAGACTCGTTCTCCTGCATAGGTGATCCCATTCTCCTGTTGATACCAATGAGGATTCTTTTTTAGGCCCTGCGCTACTTCTGTCTCCATGCGGTTCGAAGCCTTGATGTGTGCGATCCATGGGTTTTCGATGGTTGTGATGTTTCCAATTTTGATGGAATCAGATGTCTCACCCCCTTCAAAGAATTGTTCCTCCGTGAACATCTCCATTTGTACCACATCTTCTGATTCCAACTGTTTCAAGAATAGTCCCTCCTTGAGCATTTGGTCACTGTCCTGTGGTTCGAGTTCTGCTTCATACCAGGGTAAGCGTGACAGGATGTCCGCTTTTGCATTGGTCTTGCCGGGCACATGCCGTAATTCGAAGTCATAGTCTTGTAACTTCATTTTCCAGCGTCGCTGTCGTTGATTCAGGTCCTGAGGACGACGGAAATATTCCAGGTTCTTGTGATCGGTCAAGATTTCAAAACGTTCCCTGGCTTCGAGCAGATAGTGTCTCCAATCTTTTAATGCTTCCACAACCGCCAGGAGTTCCTTGTCATATATCTCGTAATTCTGTTCGGCCGCGGACATGGTACGTGACAAGAACGCGATGGGGTGCCATTTGTCGTCTTGCTTCTGAGAGAGTACTGCTCCAATTGCATAGCCCGATGCATCGGTTTCAACCCTGAACTGTCCCTCTGGTTTCGGTAATGCCAAGACTGGTGCCGATGTAATTGCCCGTATGAGACCTTCAAAAGCTTGCTGCTCTGTTGGTCCCCAAGTAAATGCTGTACTGCCTGTGAGTGCGGTGAGAGGTTTTGCGATGTTTGAGTACCCTTCAATAAATTGTCGATAGAAGTTAGCAAATCCAAGGAACTTCTGAACTTCCTTTTTTGATGTGGGTGCTCGCCAGTTTCGAATTGTATCCACCTTCTCAGTTTCCATCTCAACACGTCCCTCCCCAACCACATATCCCAATATAGGACATTTCGTTACTTCCCATAAACACTTCTTCTCTTTTAGGAACAAATCATTGTCCGATAGGATCTGTAGGATTTCTTCAGTGTTTCTCGCGAGTTCTTCCTTGGTTTTACCGATAACCACAATGTCATCCATGTAGATCACGCAGATACGTCGGCGGATCTGGTCCCGGAATAGACTAGCCATCATTCGAGAGAACGTTCCCGGGGAGTTGCAAAGACCGAAAAACATGACCAATGGTTCGAACAATCCTCGACTGGTGAGGAAGGCAGCTTTCCATTCGTCGCCCTCTTTAATCCGGACATTGTTATAGCCCCACATGATGTCCATTTTATTGAAGTAGACCGCATCTTTCAGTACGTCCAAGAGATCGGATATTCGTGGGAGTGGGAACTTGTCTTTGACCGTGAATTTATTGACCATGCGGTAATCTTGTACCAATCGTTTGGAGCCATCCTTTTTGTTGATGAAGAAGCAAGGGGAGGCATAAGGGGATTTGGACGGGCGGATCTTTCCTGTTGCTAGGCCCTCGTCAATGAATGCGTCCAATTCTTCTTGTTCCTTTTGCGTCATGGGATATGTATTTCCCCCTAGTTCCTTTGGTGCGTCCGGTGTAAGTTCGATACCATGGTCCCATTCCCTCTCCTTTGGGATCTTGTCAAAGTTCTCTTTCTCAAAAAGATGAGCAAATCGTTCAACATATGAGGGTCGTTTGGTTGTGGGAGGTGGTGTGGGAGTGACAGCTTCCAAAATAGGGTCTCCAGGCTTCCATTTCTGATCCGACTTTTTGGGTGCATCTTTGTCACGCACCTCAACCATGCGAACCCGGTGTTTGCGACCATTAAGGTTAATCCTAAAACCCGAGTGTTTGGTTCGACATGTTGTTGGGCACCGGTTAAATGTTACCGCGCCGGTTGTCCAATTGATTGTGGGGTTGTGGTGTACCAACCAGTCATGTCCCAAGAGCATGTCCGTTCTCCCAATGTCCAGTACCATTGCTTCCATGGTTTCCTGATGTGCTCCCAAATCCAGTTTGACTTCGGCAAGTTGGCTCACTTTCTGTTGTCGATTTGGTGATCCATCCACATTTAGAATTGCTATGGGCGGTATTCCTCGCGTGGGGAGGTTCTGTTCGCGTACTATTCTGGGATGGATGTATGTGCGTTCACATCCGCTGTCAACCTCAGGTCGGATAACCTTTGGTCCTCGTCGTGTCCTGAGCTGAGCTAACAGCCTGATTTCTCGTCTTTTTAGAGGTTTATCTCCCTTCACAATCTTAGTTGACGCAGTGGCTCGCTTGGCAGGGATGACATAGGTTCTATTGTCTGCAGTCATACAAGGCAAGCAAGTCCGTTTAATAGATAAGGGTTGCGACTTAGCGTCGTTTAATCGGACCCTTCGGAAAAATCCTTCTCGTCGGCTTCTAAGATTGTGGTTTCATCATTCTCAGCATCTTCCTCGGACACCTTCCTAATCCTTCTGGAGTTCTTCTTCGGCTTGCGGCAGTTGCGCGCGATATGGCCTTCTTGGTCACAGTTGAAACACTTGCGACCATCTTTCTTCTTTGGAGCGCTACAGTCTTTAGCCAGATGACCGAAGCGTTGACAGTTGTAGCAACGGGCTACCCCTGCTTTGTCAATCTCCATGGCCTTGCCCTGACCACCATAAGTGGTACCCGATCCGGTGCGCATGTCGCTGCCACCTCGGATGACCAGTGCGTGTCCTTCCATCTGTCGTCCCTTGTTTCGGATCTCCTTTGCATAATCGGTGTACGTCTTGCCATCGCTGGCCACTTGTTCAGAGATTCTGCGGTTGACGTTCTTTTCTAGGATGTATTTCCCAGTTTCTTCGCCAAGGTTTGACAGTTTCAAGAGTTCTTCAAATTCATCCAAGAATTCATCAACAGTGCGTTTCTCTTGTTTCAGGACTTCGAGTCTCGCTTTGGCAGCGACCGACTTGTTGGCAATGGAGAATCATGTGGCGATATCATCGGAAAAACCTAGCCAGGTGATGTTCTCGTTGTCAACGGCAAGAGCGTCTAACTTGTTACTGGCCCAGTGTCTGCCGGACCCTTCCATCATGCGGGATAACACCGCAAGAATCTTCTGATCGTCTGTGAGGCTCTTTTGGAACCTGATGTATAGTTTGGTGGCTTTCCACCACTCGTCAAAGGTGTATCTGTCCTTGAACATCCCAGGGTCCTTGATGATCTTGGATGTATCCATTGTTTGTACAGCCGGAGCTTCTGCCATGTTTAGAGTCTGTGGAGGAGAAGAGGAGTCGGGTTGTTGGGATGAAGATGGGGTTCGGGATACAGGTAAGGATTGAAAATGAGTCCCTGTTCTAGGCATCTGTTCAATATCTGACTGCGCGGAGTCAAAAGTAAATTCGTCAGGGGACTCGTCGGCGGAATCGGTGGCAAAACGTTCAGAGTATTTCCTCTGTAAATCTCTAAGGAATCTCTGTTCCTGCGCGTCTGTTGGTCTCGAGAAGGGGTCAAGTCTCTCGTTTCGTGCCCAGCGGTTGTACTCGGTCTGTTGTTCTTCGGTGGTGAAGTGGGCGTAGATCTGCTGCTTTGAGTAAGATGTGATGATGTGGCTCTGGGACGTCTCGATGTGAGCGTCCTAATCAATCTTCTGATAACGGTTGTCTGGACACCGATAAACTCTCTGATCTCTGTGATCCGACCTGTCTGAGGTCCTTCTTGAACGCGAAAGCTTTCGAGTTCGTTCTGTCGGGCGTTGTAACGCGCGATCTGGTGTTGCCGAGCAAGATGGATGCTCTCTGCTATCTCGCCGTGGGGGCGATGCTCGTCGTTGTCTAGTTCTTCGTCAAGCACCTGCTGTAGGATGTGACGGATCTCCAATTCGATGTACTGCTGGATGAGTGTAAAATCGATACTGTCTCGAGGACTTAGCTCCTCCTGTCGGGCTTCTGGCATGCTGAATGGGTTACTGGTAAGGTCTTCAAAGAAGCGCGACGTATTGACTCGTCTGGTAGTTGCTCTCTTCGCTCTGGGCAAACCTAACGAGATTTAGCAACTTGTTATGCTTAACAAACTGTTCCAAGGTTCGGGCAGAGTATGCAGGAAGTGGAAAGGCGAAGAGCAAAGTGATTGCTAAATCTAAGGAATGTAGCTATGGTACATGGGGTTTATATAGTACTGGCTACGAGCGGTAGCGAGTGAGTCAGTAGCTGCGGAAGGCAGTACGGATGAGTCAGTAACTGCAGAAAGGCAGTGCGAAATGAGTCAGACGACTGTGGACTGAGTAATCCCTACTGCGGAGTGCGAGTCAGCGCGGGAGCGAAGTATACTAAAGGAGAATGGTAGAGTAAAGGTAAATGAATAAGCGGTCCGATGAGTCAAAGAAATGACGAAGGTACAATGCAAGGAAAAAGTGCGTAACATACAAAACGGTAAGTCCGTAACAGTTCTTGCTGTTCACTTCACTGCTATTTCAGGTTTCTGCAACGTCCCTAACCTTTGTCCCGAAAAAGGTATGCCAACTGCTGCCCTCGCATTGGCCATTACAGCAGTATGTTGTTGTTCGTTATCATTTGAATTTGTTGACATTGGCAATAGCTTGAACGTGCACTGAATCTTTGGAAGGCCGGAAATATCACCATTGAGAGTGTTGAAGTGGCGAGGAGGACAGGAAAGGCAATCGGCCTCACGATTACTGTCAATCCAGCAAGCGGGAAGAAAGCCATGTGATCCCTTGCTTTCTCAGAAGATGGATGGGGCCATGCTACACGGTCATATCTGACGAGCATCAAGAACCTAAGTCATGAGCAAGTCACGGTCATATTCAACAATGCAATGCAGTTCGCGAAGGCTGCGCGACCAGGCGGTAGTAAATCATCTCAAACGGAAACGGATCAAGATGATGAGTGTGCTTTTCTTGCTGAAGGTGACGGCAGCGATGGCAGCGATAACGAGCAACCACAGGAAGTTTGATGTATGTTCCGTTCATTTCTTTTTTGAGTGTGAATCTGATTTTCCAAGCAGTAATCGTTTGTCTCGTCAACATACTGTCTTGTCAACATACTGTTTCACCGATGTGCTGTCTCATCAATGTGCTGCTTTGCTTATCCCCATCCCCCTCAAAACACTTCTATCCACATATCTATTCTATGCTTTTACCTATCTTGTCCTTCAACCCCCACTCTGTCCCCGTCCGCTGGCATATGATTCAACTCATATGCCTACTTTGTTTTTGCTTAATGATTACTGTCCTTGTTCGAAATTAGACTTTGCTGGCCCTTGGTGGCCAAATAGATGGACTTATTGTGTGCTTTTCTTGACCCTTTGAGTGTTTGGCTAGATCTTGACTTCTTGAAGATAGCTTTGGGTGACGTTTTGCAAGCCGTGAAAATCTGAGGCTGCGCTTGATTGCTTCCTTGGCTGCTTGACACTGGAAATGGTCTTCATATGTTCTTGGTCTTATCTTGGTGATGCGAGGAAGCATAGAAATGCTGAGTATACTTGGTGTAAAACATGGCCTTAAATGTTCTTCAATGCTTGCGAATGTACTTGAATTTGACTTGGTCAACTCGCATCTAAGGCAGTAAACATGACTCCGACTTTAAGTGACTTAGAATCTGTGCAAGAAGATATTAAGTAACTATTTGTTCAAGTACAAATTAAGCTATGTCGAGTACTTAGATGTGACTTAGTGCCGGCCCAAGTACACCAAGTATAAATTAAGCAACATTGCCATCAAGATTGCCATAGTACTGATGTGGTTGTTGTTGTGCTGGTGTTGATGAGCTGGCAGGAAGATTGGCCCATATCTTGGGAACCAGGCTATGTTTCTCCAAGGTCTCTCTTGCATCTGAAAGGCCTCTTTGGACAGTCCCTTTCCCTACCTGGTCTTCCCTCTATCATCACTTCCTCACCCTCTATCACCAACTATCCGCCTTTTTCACATTTTCGGCTCTATCTCTGGAACCGCCGCACCGTTCGCCTTTGCCCAGGTCTCGTTCAAAAGCCCTTGCGCTTTCCGCCGATGTATGGGTTTACCCCATTCCGCGCCATGGACGTCGCCATTCGCGTTTTTGTGCCGACTTGCGGTCCTTTTCATATTTCGGCCATATCTCGCGATCTGTGGCACCGTTCCCCTTGGTGTTTGGTTATTCCAAAAGCCCTTGACGAGGGCTATCCGAGGGTACCCTGGTTTATGTGATTCTGTCTGGCAGTGACTGTTGAAGTTCCACCTGGGCACTAGCCGCAGATGTACTGAGCAACACAGCTACAGTGGAAGTACTCTACTTAACTGTTCTAGTTACTTACTTGGATTGGAAAGGGTGAGGCTGGTGAGAGCGGTTGAGGCTGGTAAGAGCGATGGAGCTGGTTAAGAGTCAAGAGACAACTTGTTGATATTGACAGTTTCCTGGTCTTATATACCGTACTACTGTTTGTACCAACCAAATAAGTATGTAATCGAAGATGTGTAAATGGTCACGTGATGTAATATAATCTAATCTAATCTACGTGATGGAAAAGTTTCAACACCCCCCCATATTTAGTACATACTTCTAAATACATCTTTACTTTTTCCCATATAGGTACTCTTTCTTCGTCTAGTTTTTAAGTAATCCAAAGTACGGGATAAACTTGTTGAAGAGGATTTTCCCCAGATTCTTAGTTAAAAGGTCTGCAGGGTTATTCACTCCTTTGATGAATTCGACCATAATAATTCCTTCGGATACTTTTTCTCTGACAAAGTGGAATCGCACGTCGATGTGCTTGGATCGCTTCTCAGTTACAGGATTGGATGCGATAAAGACGGAGCCATTGTTGTCTCCATATATCGGAACTGATCCGATCTGCATTCCAAGTTCGGCAAGCATGCTTCTAAGCCATGTCACTGTGCGACTGCAATCTGATAGCGCCATGTACTCTGCTTCTGTGGAAGAGAGGGCAATGGTTTTTTGCGCCGATGAAACCCATGTTACTGCTCCAGACGCCAGCGATATGAAGTAACCAGTGGTGGATTTTCTGGTGTTTTCGTCTGACGCCCAATCAGAGTCTGTAAATGCGTAGATTCCTTTCCCAGAATCACCATCATACATGATCGCGTAATCTTTTGTTGCCTTCAAATACCTGCAAACATCCCTTGCCACTTCTAAATGGCGTTTGGTAGGGTTGTCTGCGTCGAGCAGGACTGGCGGGCAGCTGGTGCTGGTGGGGGAGGGGGTGGTGAAGGCGTCTGGGTGGATGAGTTCGCCAACTGTCAGTGTTCTGTGTAATGGTCAATCCATGACGAGAAGTACTTTAGACGGTTTCGGAATGTTGGGGACAGTTCAGAAAAGGTGAAAGGGGACTCGCGAAAGTAGTATTTCACGGTGTCCATGCAGAATGAACGTTCGAGATCGCCGAGGAAATCGGTGTGTTCTATGTTGGCAAAAATGGGGCGAACCAAGTATTTGTGGAGAGGATGATTATCTGGGAGAAGATCATTGTTACAGGGGGAGCGCCAGGAATGGGCACACTAGGTGCATTCTGCTGCTTGGAAGGCTTCTTGCGAGGCATGAAGGACGAGATTGTAGTATCAATGCAAGGTCAAAGACCCAGACCTGCACAGAGGATGTGTTGGATGCTACTGTGCTACTTGTAAGGGCAACCATTTTCACTTTTCACTTTTCCTTTACTTTCCTCCTTTCCTTTCTATTCCACCATCTCCGACGTCCTCCGATCGTATCCGCTGTCTCCGACATCTTATCCGCCTCTCCGCATACGTCAGATCGCAGGTACTATCATTCATCTTGTTTCCATTCATCCTTCATCGCTACTCCCGATCATTGCTCATCATTCATGCGTCTCGTTTTATCTCTTATTTCATATCTCATTTTACTATTTATCGCAGCTAGCTTGCAGGGGAATCCTTAGAACTTTCTCTTCGGATCTCCCTTGCAAGTATCTGAGTTTGAGTCTTGGATCGTAAGGTTGCCCTTACACTACTACAACCAGCACGGATCGACGAAAAACGCGGGCGCCTAACAATCAATGGTGGTGGTTAGAGGAAGAGGAACGGCTCTTGTCAAAAACAACTTGTTGAGGCGACATGTTGTTGAAGTTCCACCTGGGCGTTAGCCACAGATGTACTGAGTAACCTGCTACAGTGGAAGTACTCTACATAACCGTTCTAGCCACTTACATGGTTTGGGAGGGGTGAGGCTGGTGAGAGCGGTTGAGGCTGGTAGGAGCGATGGAGCTGGTTAAGAGTCAAGAGACAACTTGTTGATATTGACAGTTTCCTGGTCTTATATACCGTACTACTGTTTGTACCAACCAAACAAGTATGTAATGAAGATATGTAAATGTCACGTGATGTAATCTAATCTAATCTGATCTACGTGATGGGAAAAGTTTCAACACCCCCCCATATTTAGTACATACTTCTAAATACATCTTACTTTTTCCCACATATATATATAGGTACTCTGTTTCACCTAGTTTTTTATCAATCCAAAGTACGGGATAAACTTGTTGAAGAGGATTTTCCCCAGATTCTTAGTTAAAAGGTCTGCAGGGTTGTTCACTCCTTCAATGAATTCGACCGTAATTATCCCTTCGGAGACTTTTTCTCTGACGAAGTGGAATCGCACGTCAATGTGCTTGGATCGCTTCTCAGTTACAGGGTTGGATGCGATAAAGACGGAGCCATTGTTATCTCCGTAGATCGGTACTGATCTGATCTGCATTCCAAGCTCGGCAAGCATGCTTCTAAGCCATGTCACTGCGCGACTGCAATCTGATAGCGCCATGTATTCTGCTTCCGTGGAAGAGAGGGCAATGGTTTTTTGCGCCGATGAAACCCAGGTTACTGCTCCAGATGCCAGCGATACGAAGTAACCAGTGGTGGACTTCCTGGTGTTTTCGTCTGACACCCAATCGGAGTCTGTGAATGCGTAGATTCCTTTCCCAGAATCACCATCATACATGATCGCGTAATTTTTTGTTGCCTTCAAATACCTGCAAATATCCCTTGCCACTTCTAAATGGCGTTTGGTAGGGTTTGCGGAAAATTGGGACATTTTAATTACGGCGAAACAAATGTCGGGTCTTGTCCCGATCATTAAGTACAATAATGATCCGATGATGGATTGGTATTTGGATCTGAGTTCCGCATTGGGTTCATCTTCAGATTTCATGGGTTTGTAGCCCATTGGGAGTGGGGTATGGGTGGCATTAGATTCGCTCATCCCCATGCGTGCGAGAATTTTCTCAAGGTAGGGTACTTGATCAATGAAGATCCTCTTCCCACGTTGCCTTATTTGGATAGAGAGAAATTCTTTTGGTTCCCCATCAGGGACTAGGTGGCCTAGGTCCCTACATTCCCATGTTGTCATGAAGGCCTTCTTTTTTTCCAGCGTGTATTCCTGGTTTGTGCCGAGAAAAGCAGAGTCATCGACATAAATGACGGCGATCACAGTTTCCCCTTTGGTACTTGTGTGAATGAAAACTCCCGCATCGGAGTGAAGCCGGACAAAGCCGAGCTTTTTCATGGAGGAATCGAGTTCCCTCCACCAGGCTAATGCGGCCTGCTTGAGTCCGTATAGGGCTTTGTATAGTCGGTACACGAGGTTTTCTTTTCCTTTTACTATGTAGCCCTCAGGCTGTTGCATGTAAATTACCTCACGGAGTGTTCCATAGAGGAAGGCTGCTGAGACGTCCAAGAGTGTCATGAACCACCCTTCAAGGGCTGTCAATGCCAGAATTAATCGGACGGTCTCGTATCTCACTACTGGTGAGAAGATCTGATCGAAGTCAATCCCTTCTACCTGTGAGAAACCTTTTGCAACAAGGCGCGCTTTCAAACGCCCGTCGGATTTTTCGTTGTAAACCCATTTGTTCCTTAGAGCTTTCCTCCCTGTAGGTAGGGGTACTAACTCCGTGATCACCCCGCGGCTTTTGAGCATGTCTAGCTCTTTTCGTTCTGCCGCATACCAATCTTCTTTGTTCGGAAGAGAGTATATGTCTTTGTGTGACATTTCGATGATGCCTACTTGGATGGAGATTGCCTCCATCAGGAGATCGTTCATCCATGCTGTTTGACCGCCCAATCTACGTCTTCAATCCATTTTTTCAAGATCAGAAGCAGGGGTGTCTTCCCCATAGATGCTGTCTGGCATTCTCCGAACTCGTCGTTCCCTGATCGGTCGATCTGGTACTTGCTCGGGCTCTGGAGTGGGTACTCGTGGCTCGTCATCGGGCTCGCTACGCGGCAAATCATCGTCTGATTCAGGGTGATCCTGTCCAGTGGGAACAGGGTCGTGATGTTTTTTGTAATGACTGTCATTGTCATCGTTTCCGGGAATGAGGTCCTCAAACTCATCAGCTGGTTCTGGGTTTTCCATTTCTGGATGGTTTTCTGGCAAAGGGTCGATGTGGCATCTAGGGTACTTGCTTTCATCAAAGATAGCTTTCCCACCCATGAAAATTGTATTAGTCTCAGGATCCATGAAACGGTATCCTTTGACCCCTGGCTTTAATCCGAGATAAATCATCAATCGAGATCTAGACTCCAGGGAATTTCTACGTTTTTCCTTTGGGATATACACATATGCCTGATATCCGAAGACTCTGATGCTTGACATATCGGGGATCTCATTGGTCACCCTGAAGTAAGGGGTATTCCATTTGAGACGCTGCATGGGCGTTCTGTTGTAGAGAAACGCTGCATGTTCCAAACAGAATTCCCACCACATAGGGGGTAAGCACACGTCGAAGCGCAAGGCCTGAGATTTCTCCCACAGGGTTCGATTTATCTGTTCTGCTCTACCGTTCTGCTGGTGCTGATACGGGAGCGTGATGTCGATCAGAACTCCATGATCGGCAAGTACATCCTTGTATTCGTCAAACTCTCCACCTCCATCAACTTGCCATTTTTTAGGAGTGGCAGCGAACTGATTCTGGATCATCGCAAGAAATTGTCGCAGTGCCGTGATGGCATCCGACTTCTTTCTAAGCAAGACAACCCAGACGTGGGATGAAAGATTGTCCAAAAACGTGAGGAAATATTTATATTTATGGTATGATGCCGTGGATATCTGTTTGAGATCGGAATGGATCAGATCAAAGGTTTTGGTTGCCCTTGTCATCAAATTGGGATATGACTGATTTGGCACTTTCCCTTTGAGGCAACCTGTGCAACTTTCCTGTGATTTCTCACATACTAGTGTTTCAGGTACCCCTTTGGTACTGGTGGGAATCTTTCGGAGTGCTTGATCATTTGGGTGACCAAGGCGCTTGTGCCATGTTTCAACAGTGATTTCGCTTGAGATCGCATGGATCTGGTCATAGCGTATTTCAGTGTCTAACCAGTAAATGGTTTGACCAAGGATGTGGGGCAAAAACTGGATTTTGCTCAGCCCTTTGGAGATGTTGATTTCTCCACAAGTCCCGTCTACTTTGTAACCATGGTTAAGGAAGACGCCTAGGGACAATAGACGTGTGTCCATGTCCGGGATGTAGAACACTGGTCTGAGAAGATGGGTTTTAACTTCCCCATTTAGGGTGTGCCATACTGGAATGGCCCCAACTCCGAGAATTTCCAGTTTTTTTCCCTTTAGCTGCAGTTTGGACAAAATGCTTGACCGTGAGAGGTCTATAATATGTGAAGTCCTTAAACTCATAGGTGAAGTGTAAAGAGGCACCGGAATCTAAGATCCATTGCGCGCGTTCTTTTTCCTTACAATGTGTACAAGAGGCAAAATGTTTAATATATTTTTTGTGTAGATCACTGCTGAAGTGATCTACGCACTCTGTATGTAAGGGCAACCACTTTCACTTTTTACTTTACCTTTCCTTTCTTCCTTTCCTTTCTATTCCACCATCTCCGACATCCTCCGATTGTATCCACTGTCTCCGACATCTTATCTGCCTCCCCGCATCCGACGACTCTGCCCCCATCCGCTACTCCGCACGTCGGATCGCAGGTACTATCATTCATCTTGTTTCCATTCATCCTTCATTGCTACTCCCGATCATTGCTCATCATTCATGTGTCTCATTTTATCTCTTATTTCATATCTCATTTTACTATTTATCTCGCTAGCTTGCAGGGGAATCCTTAGAACTTTCTCTTTGGATCTCCCTTGCAAGGTGTGTGTTGTATTACTTATCAGACTGCTCAATCTAACCTTCGGATCTCCCTTGCAAGTATCTGAGTTTGACTCTTGGATCATAAGGTCGTATTGAAACAGCACACCTACATACGCAGGGAAGCCTGGGTAAGATACTCACATTGGAGGCAAGAAGAGCGAGAAGAGCTTGAGTGATGAAGGTACAGTGACTCAAAAAAAATGATTCAATGTTTGACACTTTTTGAATATCTGTTGAATAACTTTGTATCTGATATAAATAATACCAGGATGCTGGTATATGGAAGGAAGCATTTGATCAGGGCCATCCATCAAAAAAACAATTATGTAATTCTGATTAGTATCTATGGAGATATGATTAGTTTAAAACAGGAACTCATTGAATCAATTATTTGAGGGGGTATCAGAAATATCAGAATCTGATGCTCCACTGATTCTATAGCAACCAATGAGTGACAAATAGTTGCTATAGTGATGCTACCTTTGATTGGACCTGGACTGAAGGTATTTAAGCAGTCCAAATGCTCTCAAGATATTTCAAATTCAACATGTGTCCCATCTCCTCTGCTCAGAAGAAAAACATCCTTTCTCTGGCCGCCAATAGTCATTCCACCTGCTCTGTTGCATCTTCATATCTGGAGACTATGAAGGCCAATCCTGGACCACAATTCCTTGCTTCTCCATAGCCTTGTTGGAGATGTGCTTGGGGTTATTGTCCTGCTAAAAAATTACTGTCTCTTCAAAAATTCCACTTTCATCAATGCTGGGCAGCAAGTAACCCTCCAAAATGGCCACATACTAATCACCACCCATCCTCCCCTCAACCTCTGCAAGTTTCCCAACTCCATTCCATTCCATACAGTCCCATACTATGATGTTTCCACCTCAAAACTTCAGTGTTTCCTCCACCTCTCTTTCAATCAACCCCTCTCCTTTTTTTTTCCAGACCCACTGCTTCCCATCTGACCCAAATCTGTTGATTTTTGTCTCATCTGATCAAATAACCCTCTTACAGTCCTCCACAGTCCACTCCTTGTACTTGAGAGCAAAGGCCAACCATTGCTTGTGATGTGCCAATTTGAGGTATGGTTTTTTTTCTTTGTTTCTGCCTTGAACTCATTCCTTTTGAGGGGATTTCTGATGGTTTGTGAGGAGACAGGGCTGGGAATGGTGGTATTGATGTGGTTGGTGGCCTCCACAGTATTGGCAGCCTTGCCAGTTGTAATTTGTTGAATAACTGCATGATGAGCAATAGTGAATACTTGGAAGTACGACGAGCAGAAGAAGTTTGGCAATTGGAAACAAGGTCCTGGAGCACTCTGGATACAGTAGGCTGACTGATACCCAGGCTAGATGCAATAGAGTGGGTGGAATGACCAGAAAAATGATGTTTTTCTTCTGAAAAAAGGAAATAGGTGCGTGTTGAATTTAAAACATCCTGAGGGCATTTTGACTGCTTAAATACCTTCAGTCCAGGTCCAATCAAAGGTAGCATCACTATAGCAACTATTTGTCACTCATTGGTTGCTATAGAATCAGTGGAGCATCAGATTCTGATATTTCTGATACCCCCTCAAATAATTGATTCAATGAGTTCCTGTTTTAAACTGATCATATTTCCATAGATACTAATTGGAATTACATAATTGTTTTTTTGATGGATGGCCCTGATGAAATGCTTCCTTCCATATACCAACATCCTGGTATTATTTATATCAGATACAAAGTTATTCAACAGATATTCAAAAAGTGTCAAACATTGAATCATTTTTTTGAGTCACTGTACTTGATAAAGTCCTATTATTGCAGATACAGATACATCAAGTATTTATACCTACAAGGATGCGCACAGACCATGTACAAACAAGTACAAACTGAGTTCTGTCGCAGAACCATAAACTCACATATATGGTAATATGTGACTTATAGTCATATAGTGTGACAAGCACATGATGTGACATAACATGACATATGTTATGCACGTCTGACACATATCTAATGAGTCAAGGATCTAGAGCGAGTCTAGATTGTTCTAAGTCTAGAACACTTCCATATGTAACTCCATATGGGAATACACATGTTTATAGACATGTGATTGACTGTCGAGACATCCGTCTAGAATGTATTCTCAACACTCCCCCTCAAGTGTGATTCCGTCAGGTTTCAATACTTGCTCACAAGAAGATATTCAAGTCCTAGTGAAGAGCCAAATTAAATGGCAGCAGCCGTAAGGGCGCTAAAGGGGATCTGCTGTGTCGTTTAGCATACGCTGTCATTTAAGGTCTTATCAGAGACCCATAAGTCTAATTCCAAAACAAGAATAGACAGGTCTCATCAGAAGTCAATCTGAGATCAATAGATCATCAAAGGATAAAAATACCTTTGAGAGATATGAAATAGCGCAATAAACATGCAGCCATAATGGCGCTTGAAGCAGCCAGTGTAGGGCTTAGAGCAGCCACTGAAGTAATTGATTATTTAATTACTTCTACCACTACCTACTTTAGTTTTCCTTCAACGTTTCTTGTCGTCGGTGGTCGTAGCAGTGTTACTGCTAGAGGGCGATGAGGAAGCAGCGGCGGAGGCTGCAGTAGTGGTGGTGGTGGTGTTGCTGGCGTTGGTCGAGGCAACATGCGTCAACTGGTCGGCATGTGCGAAGCGAGTGTAGAAGGCGGTGGAGAAGTAGGCGAAGAATGCCATTGGAAGCCTGCTCTAAAATTCGACTTTGAGGAGCGTATTTAAGGCTTTGCCTATCTCGCACGGACCATGCTGAGTCAGGTGTTTGGCCTGATTGCATCAGCAAACCACGTGTGATAGTTTATTGTCATTCCAGATGAGTATCAATGGTTTTGACCATGATTCACACAAAAATGAGACTACCAATGCAGGCAGCCCAAGAAGGCGCTCAAGACGTAGTGGTACTCAGTTTTTTATGGATCACATAGTAGTTGCAGCCAGTAGTAGCGCAAGAACTAGTATGGAAAGAGCATGTGGCACTAAGGCCGGGGATAAGTCAGAAGACATAACTCAATTAAGAGCTCGTTAGACTTGATCTGGCTCAAAGGGTCATTTAACCAACTGATGATATCATGCTTGGCATGATCTAAGCTATAAATAGCTTATTAATACTCTGGGAAGCTGCCAAATAAGGCGCTAACAACCATGGATTTAGACCAGGGGGCCTTTATCCTGAGTATGTAATATTATCATGGCAACACTTAAGGTGTGTTTATAGATAATATCATCTGAGTCGAGTGTAATACTCCAGACTTCAGGGATGTGGATGAACTAGTTAGGTTCAGAGTCCACTGTGATAGTTTATGCTCTGTTTCCGGAGTAGGGTCTAGTTTATCGTCATAGTGGACGTTGAGTCTTCAGAATATAATATCTGAGACAGCTGGTAGTTTCGTCATCGTTTCCCATATCGTCTGACGTACTATCCAAGCTATTGCAAAATATAATCGCAATAATTAAATATTGCAGCCATTATTTGGGCGCAGATATAATCAAGCCTAGTAACTGTGGCAAGCCCAAAGGGGCACACATTGTTATGCAAAGGTTAGACAAGCAAACATCATGTGGATTGTTTTTTTAGGGTTAATAGAGAATGAATTAACTTCCCCTGAAAACCAATTCCGTGGAGTATATTTTACAGATTTTATAGGCAATCAAGCCAACTGTTATATGTGATGATGTGCAAGCAATATTGCAGATTATAGTCAAATAAATGACTTGCAATGTAGTTCTTTGTAGTTGGTAATACTTATGTTGGTGAACAACCGATTTATGTTCAGAGGTCAATAGAGAATCCACTCTAAGACATCAACACAGATTTACTATGTTTGTTGCATGATACAACAATAACGCATGAGGGTGTTATTTGGTCTTGTTTATCAAAGGAGGCAGCCAACACAGGCGCTCTACTCAATGCAAGAACCAGATCATTGTCGCAGCCAAAACAAGGCGCAGATCAGATGATGGGTTGATCCAAATCTCAAGAGTGTAACAAGCACTCTGATGCGTTTCATGCAATCAATAGTAATCTTGGTATTCCAAGAACCATTTAATGCAAATTAATGCATTATTAGTAAGCCATCAATTAAGATGCTTCATCAAGTAATCATAGAAGATATACTTGGGAATAGAACCCAACAATAGTCTGATAAGACTAATGGATCGATTCATATAATATTCTCTTTTATCCAGAATTCATCGTTTCTAGGTGAGAAATCATAGGGGTATAAGCTGGGATAAGCTTTTTCCTTTGTTTAAGTTGACCATTTGACAAGTATGCAGCGGTCACGGCGCTCCTTTAATGGTACAACCTATAGAGTGTTGTATACGAAGCAATGCATCTGATAGTGATCAAAAGATCAAAGATCAGTCTTCTAGCAATGGTATCGCAAAGCAAATAGCGCAGAATGCTGCCATTAAAATGTTTCTCTATATTCTCCCCCTTTTCACAGTCAAGTATGGCAATCATTTCCCTGTATCTTTGGCTTTCAAAGAGCATATACTGAAATAGATGCAGAACTTGGTTGGGAAACCAGAAATTCATGCAGAAAAAATAATCGCAAACTGCGGAGGAATTACTCTCCAAGTTATGCTGAGGTAATTACTCTCAGGCGATTTATTCCAGCAATATTTGTAAGCTGTGATACAATCTGATTTTTTGACTATATCCATTTTTGCCATAGGGTGTGTACCATCACGGTCATCCCTATATGATTCTGTGACAAGGCCATCGCTGCTTGATTAAAGCGCAGATGCCTTATAAGTCAAAATGCAATGCCAGCCTAAAAGGCGCAAGATGCATCAGAGATCATTCCCATGCAAGAAATGGAGAGTTCAGATAAGAAGCTTTGCATTGCCCCAAATCATCACTACTTTTGGTGAAAGAGTGGAGAAACAAGATTGGTTGGCTAGACCAATTTGAATCGATTTAGGTTGAAGGGTTGAAAAACTCTTCTTCGCATAATAAAGTATTATATATTGGCAGCCAGAATGACAATTTTTGAACACTATCGCAGCCTGTCAAGGCGCAGAATAAGTGTTATGCAAATGCCATAGCGCACGAATACAATATTACTTTTTAAATGCTTTGAAAGCATTTTTTGTCTTATCCAATATAAGGTGGAATATTAATTCCTGAAAAGAAAAGATTGTTTCCTTTATAGTAGGTGGCTCAACAGCACATCCAACTTATTGGAATTATTCCAGACTGGATATAAGTTATTTGAACATAAAATGCATTTGCATTTTTTAAATCTCTCTTTCTTTCGTTCAAAATATGAACACATTGCAAATCAATGTATTGATTGCAAAGAAAGAAAATACAATCGTTCTACACAATGATTATGCTGTTATAAGGTCCAGGCGTGGAAACGCTATGTCGTACTTGTCGACGGGTGGACCCTTGCATTGTTCTGTTATGACGGCATCATGCACCAGACCGGCGACGCAGCTAGAGTAGCGCAGAGCACCAGGGTCTGTTGGCGCAGATAAAAAAGACTTCTTTTTCCATAAGTTCCGAAACGGCTGATGAAAAACATCGCACGATGTCGGTTGAGGATCATAGGAGATACCTATACCGTAAAGGTAATCCTCAAGTGACAAATCGGGAACAGGATCAACATGATGATGATTGTATGTTTCAACAATTAATTCTCGAATCTTATCATAGGTGAGATCATCATTGTAAAGAAGGGTTTCTATGGCAAAGTCATTCCAATCAGGAGACGGGAGGGCAGATAGAAGCATTAGGGCCCGAGTCGATGGAGAAATATAATGATGTGCGCCGAGATGATCAAAGATTTTATCAAGATAATCAATCTCGGTTGCAGGTTGTCGCTTCATAGAAAGTTTGAAGGACAATGCAGCACGAATGTCAGACAGAACTGTTTCATAAACAGCTCGTCCGAACCTATTCTTCAACTCAAACCAAGTCTCAGAAGACATATTCTTGGTGAGTTTGATCGACAGGTCGACACGAAGTCGAATATTGGCTAAAGCCATTTGATCCCTAATGTTCCATGCCTTGACTTTAGTTGTATGGGCTTTCCTTGTAAGGTTAGCAGACATCAAGGGTCGCTTCTCAGCACCATCAACAATTTGCCACAAATCCTGAGATCTAAGGAACGAACACATGGTGTTCGCCCACTCAGGGTAGTTTGTGCCGTCAAGAACGGGAACAGCAATCAAAGAAGTGATTGAAGACATGTTTGTTTCTAAAAAGAAACAGTGGTCAGCAAATATTCAAGACCAATTTGAACCGATAAGAGGTATTGTCTGAATTGTTTGTGACACATGTCAGAGAGAGTTTATGTAATAGCCTTTATTTATGTGACTAGGGGTCACAATGCTGTGGTATTTACTTAAAGATGGTCGCCTATAGTTCAGGCGATTGCTCCATCTTTATTACCCCGGGTGTAACCTCGGGTGTGATTCTCCTTTCTTCATCGCCACTATGATTGAAGGGGGACGGTAAGTCCCTCGTTTGAGCTCTTTGGATGTTACTTGGGCGTGGCGCCCAGGGATCCTAGAGTCATAGTTCAACGAGTGAAGAGAATGTAGATGGGGATGCATACTGCTTTTTTCTTTCCACATTTGCGAGTACAGATATGGCATGCATGCCGTCCGTATCGCAATTGCGTGACTTTCACCTTCCGAATGCGTGGTGTGACCATGCAATTCAGAGTACAGAGGTGTCGTCTGTGGAAACCGTCATCACGCTGAATAACGCGGATGTCACGGTGTGACCAATGGTTTGCTTGAATGAAACCATAATGGAAGCAGATGCAAGATCCTTTCATCTAGGAACGATTTTTAAGTCAGCATCAAATCTGAGATCGTGCAACCATAATAATGGGAAGTCCCTGAGGCAACCCAAAAAGGGTGCTTCTATCAGGTACAGGGTGCAATGGATCAAGATCGATCGACGAAAAAAAAGGGTTCAAGGAACAGAAAGTTCCTGAGAATCGTGATGTCCAAACGTCAGCACATCTTGATTTGGTTAAAACCAAATGCCAGACAGGACATGACACAGCGTGAGAAAACCCCAAATCTAGATTGCAGCCAAAAGAAGGCGCAGATACAAGAGAGGGTTTTTTCACAGGGGTGTGGCGGCTGCCTATCAAGGCGCTCAAGCCACAGGCTTTATACAAAATGTCCAAATATAGACGTAGGCCATAAAAGGCCCTAGTCTAGATCAAGAACTAGATGCAGCCCTAGGGGCGCTTTGCTAGTCTTGGACATCAGAACTAGGTGCAGCCCAAAGGGCGCTCACTAGTCTGGAACCTCCGAGTATCAAACCAGATAACTAACTTAGACTAGTCTATGCTACTAGCTAAAGAGGCGGTAGCAGCCCAAAGGGCGCTTTTTAAGACTCGCGCTCACTGGCTAGGCCAGGTTAGTATCTAACAGGCTAGACAGTCGCAGCAACTCCGTTAGAGTGCGCAGACTGTACCGGGCAAACCGGGGCCCATAACCTATTGAAACAGCACACCTACATACGCAGGGAAGCCTGGGTAAGATACTCACATTGGAGGCAAGAAGAGCGAGAAGAGCTTGAGTGATGAAGGTACTTGATAAAGTCCTATTATTGCAGATACAGATACATCAAGTATTTATACCTACAAGGATGCGCACAGACCATGTACAAACAAGTACAAACTGAGTTCTGTCGCAGAACCATAAACTCACATATATGGTAATATGTGACTTATAGTCATATAGTGTGACAAGCACATGATGTGACATAACATGACATATGTTATGCACGTCTGACACATATCTAATGAGTCAGGGATCTAGAGCGAGTCTAGATTGTTCTAAGTCTAGAACACTTCCATATGTAACTCCATATGGGAATACACATGTTTATAGACATGTGATTGACTGTCGAGACATCCGTCTAGAATGTATTCTCAACAGGTCGCCCTTACAGTAGAAAGTTCTCTTCTAATTGGACCGGGTCCGATTGCATCATTGTCACAATTCCGCGCTTCGGAGCAGCTTCGTCCGCGTCCGACTCCGATACATCTCACACCCCTTCCAGTTCTTCTAATTACCTCTCCGTAACTGGTGATTCTGCTCCGCGCATAGTAATGGACGACCCCAATCACCTTGAACAGCTTGAGCACGAGTTCCAGGAACAACGTCAAACTCTCGCTGATATCTCGACTCAACTTGACCAACTCCTCCTTGCCTTCAACGCAATTCCTGCCCCAGCTCCGCCACCTATCCCACCTGCTCCTGCACCCGCTATTATACCCGCTCCGCTCGCTCCAGCCAATCCGGGAGTGCGTCGAGCAAAACCTGCCAATCCGTCGGACTTCGATGGATCATGCGCAAATGGCTGGACCTTTCTAAACTCCTGTGAATTGTTTATGGGGCTGGCTCTGGAACAGTTCGCAGACGACCACGCTAAAATTTATTGGGCTTTATCTTTCATGAAGAGTGGACGTGCAGCACGCTTTGCGGATCGCATTATCCGACAGGAGCGGAGGACCGGTGCTCCGCCTTATTGGACTTGGGTGGACTTCCGTGCAGTCTTTACAGTGGAGTCCACTCCGAAGAATGAGGAACAGGATGCGAGACTGATCCTCAAAGGAGAATCCTATTATCAAGGCCAACGGGATGTCGAGACCTATATTGACAAGTTCAAAGACTACATTGACAAAGCGGGCTATCAGGAGGATACCAACATCATACTCAAATTCCACCATGGTCTCCGTTCCGACATTCAGAACGAGATTGCCACCCTGACCCACGGACGACCTGCGGATGACAACCCCGATGAGTGGTACTCTGCAGCACGAGTCAATGACGACAATAGGATTGCCAACAAAGCCTTCAAAGCCACTGCTCTGACCCGCACCTCCGCCTTCTGCAATGTTGTCGGACCAAGAGTACCTGGCACCTCAGTATTCCCTCGCCCCTACATTCCATTCACTCCGTGTACAGCTCCGGTCGCATCCGCATCCGCTCTGCTGACAAGGGACCCCAATGCAATGGACATTGATACTTCACGCGTCAAAGGCAAGAATGCCAATGCATGCTTCAGATGTAACAAAACGGGTCACTTTAGTCATGAATGCCCCCTTCTCTTCGACGTTCACTTCATGACAACGGAGGAGCAGGACGAGTTTGTTATGGAACAACTCATGGTCAAGGACGCAGCAGAAGGCAACTCCGTTCTGCCCACAGAGTCTGCGGAGTCGGAGGAAGGACAGGAGGATTTTCCTCCCCACAGCAAGTGAACAGTGCGCCCTCGTTGTCTGCTAAAAATTGTTATGCTGCCTTATTTATGGAACAATATGATCCTATACCCTCCATCTCTAAGCCTGCAAACGATCCCATAGTCGCACCCAACTCCGCAAATCCCATCCGCCTTCGCCTCTCTAAATGGGAGCGTCGGCTTCCAAAACAATATGTCCTCGCCTCCGCTCACTCCGACAATTCTATTGAACTAGACATAGTTCTTGAAACTACTGACACCAAAGACACACTATCACAAAAGGCCTTACTTGACAGCGGGGCAACAGGGTCGTTTATTGAACGCACTCTGGTTGAGAAACATCGACTCTCTACTCGAAAACTACAACGCGCAATTCCGGTATACAACATCGACGGAACTCCAAACAAGGCCGGAGCAATAACGGAGGTGTTGGATGTAGTGCTCTGCTATCGGGATCACTCGGAACGGACCCAGCTTGCAGTCACAAGTTTGGGAAAACAAGAAATTGTGCTAGGCTTCACTTGGCTCAAAGAACACAACCCCGAGGTAGATTGGATGTCAGGGGAAGTGAAGATGAGCCGGTGTCCTGCACGATGCCGGACATGCCACCAAGAGGCAGCCCAAGAGCGGAAGGAGCGGAAGTTTGAACAAGTCCGCATCCGAGCCTGTCGGGTGGGTTCCACTCCGACGTCCGGTCTAGAGGAGGAGGCTCCACGCGGCCCATGGGTGGAGGATGTCACAGAAGGAGAAGAAGTGGAGGAGTTAGCGGAAGATGATGAGGAAGAGGATGAGTTTGAGGAGGGAGACCGCCTTTTTGTCGGAACAGTACCCGCGGAGGCGGAGTTCATCCGCGCTTCATCCAATATCTCGCAACGTCTATTGGAGGCCTTCCTTAGTAACCAAAAACCTAAATCTTTCCGTGACTCTGTACCAGACCACTTGTTTGACTTCAAAGATGTATTCTCAAAGACCTCTTTCGACACCTTACCGGAAGAGCGGACTTGGGACCATGCCATTGAACTTGTTCCGGACGCCTCTCCGGCGGGGTGTAAGGTATATCCGCTTGCTCCGAAGGAACAGAAGGAACTCAACGCGTTTTTGGAGGAAAACCTTGCAACTGGTCGGATTCGCCCTTCCAAGTCTCCGATGGCATCTCAGTATTCTACATCAAGAAGAAGGATAGCTCGCTTCGTCTTGTACAAGACTACCGGTCACTCAATTCCAAAACTATCAAAAACAAGTATCCGCTTCCGCTCATATCCGAACTGATCAATAAACTTCAACGCGCTCAATACTTCACCAAGCTCGACATCTGCTGGGGCTACAACAATGTGCAGATAAAACCCGGAGACGAGTGGAAGGCCGCTTTTCAGACCAATCGCGGACTCTATGAACTGTTGGTGATGTTCTTCGGCCTCACTAATAGTCCATCCACATTCCAGACTATGATGAACGAGATCTTTCAGGACCTTATCACTGAATGTGTAGTCTGTGTTTACCTTGATGACATACTCATCTTCACGGAGACCCTTGCAGAGCATCGGAGAGTCACACGGATCGTACTGGAACGACTTTGCGAACACAAACTCTATCTAAAACCAGAGAAATGTAAGTTTGAACAAACGCGCATTGAATACCTAGGCCTTATTATTGAACAAGGACACGTAGAGATGGATCCGGTGAAGGTAGCGGGGGTCATGGAGTGGCCTGCTCCGACAAACGTCCGAGAAGTACAGTCCTTTCTGGGATTCACTAACTTCTATTGCCGTACAAAGAAAGGGCACCTCTGGTCTTGGAGGGAGGGAGAAGTGTCCGCATTTGCGGAGTTGAAGCGGAGGATTACATCTGCTCCAATCCTGGTCTTAGCTGATCATGGAAAGGAGTGGCGGATAGAAGCGGATAGCTCAGACTTTGCAACCGGAGCAGTACTGTCCCAACCAACAGAGGACGGTAAGTGGCACCCTGTCGCATTCTATTCCAAAAGCCTTAGTCCAGTGGAATGCAACTACGAGATCTACGACAAGGAGATGTTGCCGGTGGTCCATGCATTGGAGGAGTGGAGGCACTTCCTTGAAGGAGTGGAGAAGACAATGGAGATTTGGACGGACCACAAAAATCTTGAGTATTTCATGACAGCTCAAAAACTAAATCGACGACAGGCTAGATGGTCCTTATACCTCGCTCGTTTCGATTTCAAAATGCATCATCAACCTGGCAAGTCAATGGGCAAGTCCGATGCTTTGTCCCGACGAGCGGACCACGGAGACGGATCGTGGGACAATGAAAACATCATCCTTCTTCGACCAGAATTGTTTGCAGTGCGAGCAATGCGTGGGGTAACTGTTCAAGGGGAAGAATGCGACGTCCTCCACCAGGTCCGACAGGGAATCCGAGAGGGGTTACTGGAGGATAGTGTGGCGGAGGTCGTCAAATCCCTTCCGACCGTCGGAGCGGGGTCCATCCGTGGTGCGGAGTGGAGGCAAGCGGAAGGTTTGCTCTACTTCAGGGATCGTATCTATGTTCCTAACAATCCCCAACTGCGTCATTGGATCCTCACACAACACCATGACACTCCGGTGGCCGGACATCCTGGACGGTGGAAAACCTTGGAAATGTAGGGGAAGAAAGGGGGAGAGGGAGGGCATGGAGAGCGCATCCTGGGGGGGAAAGGCGGAAGCAAAGGGGAGAAAGCCTTCCGGGGAGGGGGAGCTGACGGAGGAGCCACTGAAGGCCCTTTCAGGACAGGAACAGGGAGGGGAGAGGGGGCACGAGAGGGTGTGGGGGAAGTGGAGGCCACAGAGGCGTAGGAGTGTGTGGGAGATGAAGGCGCCGGGGGAGGCGCAAGAGGTGTGGGCATTTGTGGGTCTAGGGCTGAGGCCTGGACTGCCACAGAAGCGCAAGCATGAGGCGGCGCCTGGGAAGGCACGGAGGAAAGGGTGGGCGCTTGTAGCGGGTCTGGGCTGCTGCAGAGGCGTGGGGGGCATGAGGTGTTTGTGAGGAACGTGCCTTGTGCGTGGGAGGGAGAGTCTGCGTCGAGCAGGACTGGCGGGCAGCTGGTGCTGGTGGGGGAGGGGGTGGTGAAGGCGTCTGGGTGGATGAGTTCGCCAACTGTCAGTGTTCTGTGTAATGGTCAATCCATGACGAGAAGTACTTTAGACGGTTTCGGAATGTTGGGGACAGTTCAGAAAAGGTGAAAGGGGACTCGCGAAAGTAGTATTTCACGGTGTCCATGCAGAATGAACGTTCGAGATCGCCGAGGAAATCGGTGTGTTCTATGTTGGCAAAAATGGGGCGAACCAAGTATTTGTGGAGAGGATGATTATCTGGGAGAAGATCATTGTTACAGGGGGAGCGCCAGGAATGGGCACACTAGGTGCATTCTGCTGCTTGGAAGGCTTCTTGCGAGGCATGAAGGACGAGATTGTAGTATCAATGCAAGGTCAAAGACCCAGACCTGCACAGAGGATGTGTTGGATGCTACTGTGCTACTTGTAAGGGCAACCATTTTCACTTTTCACTTTTCCTTTACTTTCCTCCTTTCCTTTCTATTCCACCATCTCCGACGTCCTCCGATCGTATCCGCTGTCTCCGACATCTTATCCGCCTCTCCGCATACGTCAGATCGCAGGTACTATCATTCATCTTGTTTCCATTCATCCTTCATCGCTACTCCCGATCATTGCTCATCATTCATGCGTCTCGTTTTATCTCTTATTTCATATCTCATTTTACTATTTATCGCAGCTAGCTTGCAGGGGAATCCTTAGAACTTTCTCTTCGGATCTCCCTTGCAAGTATCTGAGTTTGAGTCTTGGATCGTAAGGTTGCCCTTACACTACTACAACCAGCACGGATCGACGAAAAACGCGGGCGCCTAACAATCAATGGTGGTGGTTAGAGGAAGAGGAACGGCTCTTGTCAAAAACAACTTGTTGAGGCGACATGTTGTTGAAGTTCCACCTGGGCGTTAGCCACAGATGTACTGAGTAACCTGCTACAGTGGAAGTACTCTACATAACCGTTCTAGCCACTTACATGGTTTGGGAGGGGTGAGGCTGGTGAGAGCGGTTGAGGCTGGTAGGAGCGATGGAGCTGGTTAAGAGTCAAGAGACAACTTGTTGATATTGACAGTTTCCTGGTCTTATATACCGTACTACTGTTTGTACCAACCAAACAAGTATGTAATGAAGATATGTAAATGTCACGTGATGTAATCTAATCTAATCTGATCTACGTGATGGGAAAAGTTTCAACACCCCCCCATATTTAGTACATACTTCTAAATACATCTTACTTTTTCCCACATATATATATAGGTACTCTGTTTCACCTAGTTTTTTATCAATCCAAAGTACGGGATAAACTTGTTGAAGAGGATTTTCCCCAGATTCTTAGTTAAAAGGTCTGCAGGGTTGTTCACTCCTTCAATGAATTCGACCGTAATTATCCCTTCGGAGACTTTTTCTCTGACGAAGTGGAATCGCACGTCAATGTGCTTGGATCGCTTCTCAGTTACAGGGTTGGATGCGATAAAGACGGAGCCATTGTTATCTCCGTAGATCGGTACTGATCTGATCTGCATTCCAAGCTCGGCAAGCATGCTTCTAAGCCATGTCACTGCGCGACTGCAATCTGATAGCGCCATGTATTCTGCTTCCGTGGAAGAGAGGGCAATGGTTTTTTGCGCCGATGAAACCCAGGTTACTGCTCCAGATGCCAGCGATACGAAGTAACCAGTGGTGGACTTCCTGGTGTTTTCGTCTGACACCCAATCGGAGTCTGTGAATGCGTAGATTCCTTTCCCAGAATCACCATCATACATGATCGCGTAATTTTTTGTTGCCTTCAAATACCTGCAAATATCCCTTGCCACTTCTAAATGGCGTTTGGTAGGGTTTGCGGAAAATTGGGACATTTTAATTACGGCGAAACAAATGTCGGGTCTTGTCCCGATCATTAAGTACAATAATGATCCGATGATGGATTGGTATTTGGATCTGAGTTCCGCATTGGGTTCATCTTCAGATTTCATGGGTTTGTAGCCCATTGGGAGTGGGGTATGGGTGGCATTAGATTCGCTCATCCCCATGCGTGCGAGAATTTTCTCAAGGTAGGGTACTTGATCAATGAAGATCCTCTTCCCACGTTGCCTTATTTGGATAGAGAGAAATTCTTTTGGTTCCCCATCAGGGACTAGGTGGCCTAGGTCCCTACATTCCCATGTTGTCATGAAGGCCTTCTTTTTTTCCAGCGTGTATTCCTGGTTTGTGCCGAGAAAAGCAGAGTCATCGACATAAATGACGGCGATCACAGTTTCCCCTTTGGTACTTGTGTGAATGAAAACTCCCGCATCGGAGTGAAGCCGGACAAAGCCGAGCTTTTTCATGGAGGAATCGAGTTCCCTCCACCAGGCTAATGCGGCCTGCTTGAGTCCGTATAGGGCTTTGTATAGTCGGTACACGAGGTTTTCTTTTCCTTTTACTATGTAGCCCTCAGGCTGTTGCATGTAAATTACCTCACGGAGTGTTCCATAGAGGAAGGCTGCTGAGACGTCCAAGAGTGTCATGAACCACCCTTCAAGGGCTGTCAATGCCAGAATTAATCGGACGGTCTCGTATCTCACTACTGGTGAGAAGATCTGATCGAAGTCAATCCCTTCTACCTGTGAGAAACCTTTTGCAACAAGGCGCGCTTTCAAACGCCCGTCGGATTTTTCGTTGTAAACCCATTTGTTCCTTAGAGCTTTCCTCCCTGTAGGTAGGGGTACTAACTCCGTGATCACCCCGCGGCTTTTGAGCATGTCTAGCTCTTTTCGTTCTGCCGCATACCAATCTTCTTTGTTCGGAAGAGAGTATATGTCTTTGTGTGACATTTCGATGATGCCTACTTGGATGGAGATTGCCTCCATCAGGAGATCGTTCATCCATGCTGTTTGACCGCCCAATCTACGTCTTCAATCCATTTTTTCAAGATCAGAAGCAGGGGTGTCTTCCCCATAGATGCTGTCTGGCATTCTCCGAACTCGTCGTTCCCTGATCGGTCGATCTGGTACTTGCTCGGGCTCTGGAGTGGGTACTCGTGGCTCGTCATCGGGCTCGCTACGCGGCAAATCATCGTCTGATTCAGGGTGATCCTGTCCAGTGGGAACAGGGTCGTGATGTTTTTTGTAATGACTGTCATTGTCATCGTTTCCGGGAATGAGGTCCTCAAACTCATCAGCTGGTTCTGGGTTTTCCATTTCTGGATGGTTTTCTGGCAAAGGGTCGATGTGGCATCTAGGGTACTTGCTTTCATCAAAGATAGCTTTCCCACCCATGAAAATTGTATTAGTCTCAGGATCCATGAAACGGTATCCTTTGACCCCTGGCTTTAATCCGAGATAAATCATCAATCGAGATCTAGACTCCAGGGAATTTCTACGTTTTTCCTTTGGGATATACACATATGCCTGATATCCGAAGACTCTGATGCTTGACATATCGGGGATCTCATTGGTCACCCTGAAGTAAGGGGTATTCCATTTGAGACGCTGCATGGGAGTTCTGTTGTAGAGAAACGCTGCATGTTCCAAACAGAATTCCCACCACATAGGGGGTAAGCACACGTCGAAGCGCAAGGCCTGAGATTTCTCCCACAGGGTTCGATTTATCTGTTCTGCTCTACCATTCTGCTGGTGCTGATACGGGAGCGTGATGTTGATCAGAACTCCATGATCGGCAAGTACATCCTTGTATTCGTTAAATTCTCCACCTCCATCAACTCGCCATTTCCTAGGAGTGGCGGCGAATTGATTCTGGATCATCGCAAGGAATTGTCATAGTGCCATGATAGCATCCGACTTCTTCCTAAGCAGGACGACCCAGACGTGGGATGAAAAATCGTCCAAAAACGTAAGGAAATATTTATATTTGTGGTATGATGCCGTGGATATTTGTTTGAGATCGGAATGGATCAGATCAAAGGTTTTTGTTGCCCTTCTTATCGAATTGGGATATGACTGATTCGGCATTTTCCCTTTGAGGCAACCTGTGCAACTTTCCTGTGATTTCTCACGTACTAGTGTTTCAGGTACCCCTTTGGTACTGGTGGGAATCTTTCGGAGTGCTTGATCATTTGGGTGACCAAGGCGCTTGTGCCATGTTTCAACAGTGATTTCGCTCGAGATTGCATGGATCTGGTCATAGCGTATTTCAGTGTCTAACCAGTAAATGGTCTGACCAAGGATGTGGGGCGAAAACTGGATTTTGCTCAGCCCTTTGGAGATGTTAATTTCTCCACAAGTCCCGTCTACTTTGTAACCATGGTTAAGGAAGACGCCTAGGGACAATAGACGTGTGTCCATGTCCGGGATGTAGAACACCGGTCTGAGAAGATGGGTTTTAACTTCCCCATTTAGGGTGTGCCGTACTGGAACAGCCCCAACTCCAAGAATTTCCAGTTTCTTCCCTTTGGCTGCAGTTTGGACGAACCGCTTGACCGTGAGAGGTCTATAATATGCAAAGTCCTTAAACTCATAGGTGAAGTGTAAAGAGGCGCCGGAATCTAATATCCACTGCGCGCGTTCTTTTTCCTTACAATGTGTACAAGAAGCAAAATGTTTAATATATTTTTTATGTAAATCACTGCTAAAGTGATCTACGCATTCTGTACTGGTACTGGCTATTATGTCATACGTCTGTTGAGAGGTATTGTTAGCTTTCTGCAATTGGTAAGGTTTAAGAAAGGGTTTTGACGAACCGTCAAGTTCTATCTCGTCCTCAAATACATCCGGCCCCATCCGTTCCTGGTCGATGTCCATCATTTTCAGTGATTCTTCTATCGACGGGGCTACGCGACGCTGTTTAGCCGGCCTTTCGTCGATGTCAGGAATGATGGTATCTAAGATACGGAGGTTTGACCCAGAGGGTTGAGCACCAATTTCTCGGGCGAGTCTTCGCACCCTCTCGTTCTTTTTCCACACAGACGGCTTTCCAGAGGGAAGCCCGGTGTACTGAGAAGGAGGCGGGTTCATGCGTTGCAGGAGTGACTGCATTTTCTCCGATTCAGGCTGTGCGGTACTCGTAGTTTTCCCGCGGCCCGTTACAGTGGTGAAGGTAGGTGCATGACGAGGAGGGAGAGGGCAAGGGGCACGTTGACGAGGAGGAAGAGGACAGGGAGCAGGATCACGAGGGGACTGCTCAATGGCCGGTGCGATGAATTCGACCATTTCCTCGGCGTGGTCAGAGTCGTTGTTGGCATTGTTGGCGCGTTTCTTCTGGTTGCGCCAGCGTCCCTTTCCCTTCTTCTTTTCAGAAGCGGTACTCGGGTCGGTCGAGTTAGGCTGCTCGTCAGCATTGTTACGTGAGGTACTCGGCGCTGTTTGCTTTTCCCATTTGGGGTCTTGCCCCTTTCGCTTGGTCCCGGAGATTTTCCGGGCCTGCTCGTTGGACGCCCGAGTAGACCCAATTGCATACTTGCGCCTGTACTCCGATACGATGCTGTCGGCGACGGCCTGCCATGTGAAGTCATCGGTGTCGTAGACCTGGAAGAGGGCAGTGGAGAGAGACGACCAAGCGTCAGGGATGGCACTTGCCAGGATCATAGTCTGCATCAGATCAGGCATGATGAACTTCGCGTCGCTGAGGCGAGCGAAGAGTGATCCGAGGTGCTCGATTTCCGGTACGGGGTCGCGACCCGAGAGCTTGAAGGAGGCAGCAGCCTTGAAGTCGCCAAAAATGGTGGCGGGGGAGACCTTCGAATACGCGTCTTTCAAAGATGTCCAAGCTTCCTTTGAGGTTGAGGCGTCCTTGATGTGCCTCCTGATAGCTTCGGAGACTTTGAGACGGATGGAACCCAGAGCCATGTCGTCGTCTCTGATCCAGGCCTTCTTTTCTTTGGCGAAGGCGGGATGGTCGACAGTGATAGTGACCGCCGGAGGTTGAGTCGCAGATGTCGCAGATGTTGAAGTGGCGGAGGCAGGGGTGGAGACTGTGACCATAAAGTCCTTGATGTCGGGGCGCTCAATGTCGCCGGATACGAGGCGCCAGACTCCTTGATGGAGAAGGTACGACTTCATTTTTTCGGCCCAACTCTGGTAGTCAATGCCGTCGAAGATGGCGATGGAGTCGAGGGCAGAGCAAGAGGTAGACATTGTAGATGAATCTAAAAAGGGTTCCCAATCAGTGATGTGTTATGAATATGATTTAAGAAAACAATTAAATGATTCCTTATGACATATTCCCTTTAGGAATAGCGGTCACGGGAAAACCCTTTATATGTCAGAAACGTATAAGGTGCGATCAATGTTTCCACATGGAGTGTACTAGGTCAATCCCCTTAGGGATGTTTCATGACAGGTACTTGTCGTAATGGCGTTCCCAGGTTCATATGTGAAGAAGTAAGACTCAGAACCTAGATCTTTCGATCGGTTCTTTGCCAACCAGGGTAGAGTGGGCAGGTACTCGCTGTTGCCAGCGTTTCCCAAGTCCCTCTGCTATCCGGGGCCCATAACCTGTTGAAGTTCCACCTGGGCGTTAGCCACAGATGTACTGAGCAACCTGCTACAGTGGAAGTACTCTACATAACCGTTCTAGCCACTTACATGGTTTGGGAGGGGTGAGGCTGGTGAGAGCGGTTGAGGCTGGTAAGAGCGATGGAGCTGGTTAAGAGTCAAGAGACAACTTGTTGATATTGACAGTTTCCTGGTCTTATATACCGTACTACTGTTTGTACCAACCAAACAAGTATGTAATGAAGATATGTAAATGCCACGTGATGTAATCTAATCTAATCTAATCTACGTGATGGGAAAAGTTTCAACACATGTGAGTCTGACGACTACATCCACAGGCCCGAACATAAAACGTGCAAGGAGAGGTGATATGATGCCATCAAGACAAAGGAGCAATGCTGACTATTGACCCACATGGGATCTCAAGAGAACAAGCTACAGAATACAAAGGAAAGTAGGCTACTTATATATGTAAATACCATGAGGCATAAATGAGGTGCACAGTAACTAAGACTGTTCTAGAATAACATGTGTCTAACATGAGGTAGGATAAGATAAAGGTTTCAGATAAGATAGGATAAGATCAAGAGATAGGATAAGATGAGATAAGATAAAGAGATAAGATAAAGATGAGATTAGATAATAGGATAAGATAAGAGCAATCATAACACAACTTTTTTTTTTTTTTTTTTTTTTTTTTTAAAAAAACCTCAATTTATATTCCGGCGCCCGATCGCAGTCCGGTCTTGTACACTAGGTTACAAATTTAACGAGAACTACATACGAGAGTATTGGAGAGTAATGCCCTGTGGTCACGGCACATGTGCGGAGAGAAATATATATAAGTATCTGAGAGTGGGGTCCACCCATGGATCAAGTCCACCAGAACAGACCCCGTATATAAACTACATACGCCCGTAGGCAGAGACCGTAGTAACTAAAGAGACTGTGAAAGAAAGAAAACCATAACACTGAAGCTCACCCGATAAATTAGGGTGGGGGGAAGGCGAATAACGCGGGATGGTTAATCATAACACAACTTTTTTTTTTTTTTTTTTTTTTTAAAAACCTCAATTTATATTCCGGCGCCCGATCGCAGTCCGGTCTTGTACACTAAGTTACAAATTTAACGAGAACTACATACGAGAGTATTGGAGAGTAATGCCCTGTGGTCACGGCACATGTGCGGAGAAATATATAAGTATCCTAGAGTGGGGTCCGCCCATGGATCAAGTCCACCAGAACAGACCCCGTATATAAACTACATACGCCCGTAGGCAGAGACCGTAGTAACTAAAGAGACCGTGAAAGAGAGAAAACATAGCACTGAAGCTCACCCGATAAGTTAGGGTGGGGGAAAGGCGAATAACGCGGGATGGTTTGAGAGCATCCCCAGGAAATTGCCGATGTTGTACCGTTTGTTGGAGACGTCGTCCCTATCAAAGAGAGGACATTTGTGGAGGAGGTGATCAACCGTCTCGAGAGTGCCATCGTCGCAGGCGCATGTAAATGGGCCTGGATGTTTGAAGCGTTGTCTGTATGCACCAATGGGGGCATGACCCAGGGTGGCGCGGGTGAGGCGAGCGAACAGCGCGTTGTTGTTGCCCGCCCAGGAATTGAGCCAGGGTCCACCTTTGACGTGGTCCGGCTGGAATACCTTCTCTTTGTCTCCGGTGTGGAGAGGGAGGAAGGAGCGACCTCGGAATTCGGGGGCGGAATGAAGTTGGCGCTGTAAGGGCAACCACTTTGCACTTTCCCTTTCCGTTCATTTCCACCATCTCCAACGCCCTCCGACGCCCTCCGACGCCCTCCGATCGTATCTGTTGCCTCTGATATCTTATTCACCTCTCTGCACCTCTCCACATCCGACGACTCCGCGCCCCTCCGCTCCTCCGCACGTCGGATCGCAGGTACTATCATTCATCTCGTTTCCATTCATCCCCCATCCCTACTCCCGACCATTACTCATCATTCCTATGTCTCGTTTTATCTTTTATTTCATATCTCATTTTACTATTTATCTCGCTAGCTTGCAGGGGAATCCTTAGAACTTTCTCTTCGGATCTCCCTTGCAAGGTGTGTGTTGTATTACTTATCAGACTGCTCAATCTAAACTTCGGATCTCCCTTGCAAGTATCTGAGTTTGAGTCTTGGATCGTAAGGTCGCCCTTACAGTAGAAAGTTCTCATCTAATTGGACCGGGTCCGATTGCATCGTTGTCACGATTCCGCGCTTCGGAGTAGCTTCGTCCGCGTCCGACTCCGATACATCTCACACCCCTTCCAGTTCTTCTAATTACCTCTCCGTAACTGGTGATTCTGCTCCGCGCATAGTAATGGACGACCCCAATCGCCTTGAACAGCTCGAGCACAAGTTCCAGGAACAACGTCAAACTCTCGCTGATATCTCTACTCAACTTGACCAACTCCTCCTCGCCTTCAACGCAATTCCTGCCCCAGCTCCGCCACCTATCCCACCTGCTCCCGCACCCGCACCTCCACCTGCTCCGCTCGCTCCGGCCAATCCGGGCGTGCGTCGAGCAAAACCCGCCAATCCGTCAGACTTCGACGGATCGCGCGCAAATGGCTGGACCTTTCTAAACTCCTGTGAATTGTTTATGGGGCTGGCTCCGGAACAGTTCGCAGACGACCACGCTAAAATTTATTGGGCCTTATCTTTCATGAAGAGTGGACGCGCAGCACGCTTTGCGGATCGCATTATCCGACAAGAGCGGAGGACCGGTGCTCCGCCTTATCGGACTTGGGTGGACTTCCGCGCCGTCTTTACAACGGAGTTCACTCCGAAGAATGAGGAACAGGACGCGAGACTGATCCTCGAAGGAGAATCCTATTATCAAGGTCAACGGGATGTCGAGACCTATATTGACGAGTTCAAAGACTACATTGACAAAGCAGGCTATCAGGAGGATACCAATATAGTACTCAAATTCCGCCATGGTCTCCGTTCCGACATTCAGAACGAGATCGCCACCCTGACCCACGGACGGCCTGCGGACGACAACCCCGATGAGTGGTACTCTGCAGCACGAGTCAACGACGACAATAGAATTGCCAACAAAGCCTTCAAAGCCACTGCTCCGACCCGCACATCTGCCTTCCGCAACGTCGTCGGACCAAGAGTACCTGGCACCTCAGTATTCCCTCGCCCCTACATTCCATTCACTCCGTGTACAGCTCCGGTCGCATCCGCATCCGCTCTGCTGACAAGGGACCCTAATGCAATGGACATTGATACTTCACGCGTCAAAGGCAAGAATGCCAATGCATGCTTCAGATGTAACAAAACGGGTCACTTCAGTCGTGAATGCCCCCTTCGCTTCGACGTCCGATTCATGACGATGGAGGAACAAGACGAGTTTATCATGGAACAACTCGTGGTCAAGGACGCGGCGGAAGGCAACTCCGTTCCGCCCACGGAGTCTGCGGAGTCGGAGGGAGGACAGGAGGATTTTCCTCCTCACAACGAGTGAACAGTGCGCCCTCGTTGTCTACTAAAAATCGTTATGCTGCCTTATTTATGGAACAATATGATCCTATACCCTCCATCTCTAAGCCTGCAAACGATCCTATAGTCGCACCCAACTCCGCAAACCCTATCCGCATCCGCTTCTCTAAGTGGGAGCGGCGGCTTCCAAAACAATATGTTCTCGCCGCAGCCGCTCGCTCCGACAATTCCCTCGAACTAGACATAGTTCTCGAAACTACCGACACTAAAGACATACTATCACAAAAGGCCTTACTCGACAGTGGGGCAACAGGATCGTTTATTGAACGTACTCTGGTCGAGAAACACCGACTCTCTACTCGAAAACTACAACGCGCAATTCCGGTATACAACATCGACGGAACTCCAAACAAGGCCGGAGCAATAACGGAGGTGTTGGATGTAGTGCTCCGCTATCGGGATCACTCGGAACGGACCCAGCTTGCAGTCACAAGTTTGGGAAAACAAGAAATCGTGTTAGGCTTCACTTGGCTCAAAGAACACAACCCCGAGGTAGATTGGACTTCAGGGGAAGTGAAGATGAGCCGGTGTCCTGCACGATGTCGGACATGCCAACAGGAGGCAGCCCAAGAGCGGAAGGAGCGGAAGTTCGAACAAGTCCGCATCCGAGCCTGTCGGATGGGTTCCACTCCGACGTCCGGTCTAGAGGAGGAGGCTCCACGCGGCCCATGGGTGGAGGACGTCACAGAAGGAGAAGAAACGGAGGAGTTAGCGGAAGACGATGAGGAAGAGGATGAGTTTGAGGAGGGAGACCGCCTTTTTGTCGGAACAGTACCTGCGGAGGCGGAGTTCATCCGCGCTTCATCCAATATCTCGCAACGTCTATCGGAGGCCTTCCTCAGTAACCAGAAACCCAAATCTTTCCGCGATTCTGTACCAGACCACTTGTTTGACTTCAAAGATGTATTCTCAAAGACCTCTTTCGACACCTTACCGGAAGAGCGGACGTGGGACCACACCATTGAACTTGTTCCGGACGCCTCTCCGGCGGGTTGTAAGGTATATCCGCTCGCCCCGAACGAACAGAAAGAACTCGACGCGTTTTTGGAGGAAAACCTTGCAACTGGTCGGATTCGCCCTTCCAAGTCTCCGATGGCATCTCCGGTGTTCTATATCAAGAAAAAGGATGGCTCCCTTCGTCTTGTACAAGACTACCGGTCACTCAATTCCAAAACTATCAAAAACAAGTATCCGCTTCCGCTCATATCCGAACTGATCAATAAACTTCAACGCGCTCAATACTTCACCAAACTCGACATCCGCTGGGGTTACAACAATGTACGGATAAAACCCGGAGACGAGTGGAAGGCCGCTTTTCGGACCAATCGCGGACTCTATGAACCATTGGTGATGTTCTTCGGCCTCACTAATAGTCCATCCACATTCCAGACTATGATGAACGAGATCTTTCAGGACCTTATCACTGAAGGTGTAGTTTGTGTTTACCTTGACGATATACTCATCTTCACGGAGACCCTTGCGGAACATCGGAGGGTCACACGGATTGTACTGGAACGACTTCGCGAACACAAACTCTATCTAAAACCAGAGAAATGCGAGTTTGAGCAAACGCGCATTGAATACTTAGGCCTTATTATTGAACAAGGACGCGTAGAGATGGATCCGGTGAAAGTAGCGGGGGTCGCGGAGTGGCCTGCTCCGACAAACGTCCGAGAAGTACAGTCCTTTCTGGGGTTCACTAACTTCTATCGCCGTTTTATTGAAGGGTTTTCGGACATCGCGCGCCCTCTTTTCGAGCTCACGAAGAAGGGGCACCTCTGGTCTTGGAAGGAAGGAGAAGTGTCCGCATTTGCGGAGTTGAAGCGGAGGATTACATCCGCTCCGATCCTGGTCTTAGCTGATCATCGAAAGGAGTGGCGGGTAGAAGCGGATAGCTCGGACTTTGCAACCGGAGCAGTACTGTCCCAACCAACAGAGGACGGTAAGTGGCACCCTGTCGCATTCTATTCCAAAAGCCTCAGTCCGGTGGAACGCAACTACGAGATCTATGACAAGGAGATGTTGGCAGTGGTCCGCGCATTAGAGGAGTGGAGGCACTTCCTTGAAGGAGCGGAGAAGACAGTGGAGATTTGGACGGACCACAAAAATCTTGAGTACTTCATGACAGCTCAAAAACTAAATCGACGACAAGCTAGATGGTCCTTATACCTCGCTCGTTTCGATTTTAAAATGCACCATCGACCTGGCAAGTCAATGGGCAAGTCCGATGCTTTGTCCCGACGAGCGGACCACGGAGACGGATCGTGGGACAATGAAAACATCATCCTTCTTCGACCAGAATTGTTTGCAGTGCGAGCAATGCGTGGGGTAACTGTTCAAGGGGAAGAACGCGACGTCCTCTGCCAGGTCCGACAGGGAATCCGAGAGGGGCTACTGGAGGATAGTGTGGCGGAGGTCGTCAGATCCCTTCCGACCGTCGGAGCGGGGTCCGTCCGAAGTGCGGAGTGGAGGCAAGCGGAAGGTTTGCTCTACTTCAGGGATCGTATCTATGTTCCTAATAATCCCCAACTGCGTCATCGGATCCTCACACAACACCACGACACTCCGGTGGCCGGACATCCGGGACGGTGGAAAACCTTGGAACTGGTGTCGCGCAATTACTGGTGGCCACACATGTCTCGTTTAATAGGTCAATATTGCAAGACATGCGACTCATGCCTCCGCACCAAGGTCCGACGCACTCCGCCCTCTGGAGAGCTCAATCCACTACCGGTCCCCACGGAGCGGTGGCAAGTAACCAGTGTTGACTTCATTACTGTACTACCAGAAGCCCACGGCTACGACGCTATCATGGTGGTAGTGGACTCAGTAGGGAAGCGGGGACACTTCATCCCGATGCACTCCGACATCTCCGCACTCAGGACTGCACGCTCCTATATTCAAAACGTCTGGAAACTCCACGCACTACCGGAGGCCATTGTCTCCGACCGCGGACCACAGTTTGTCGCCAAGTTCACGCGCGAACTATATAGGCTACTTGGCATTAAGATTGCTGCCTCGACAGCCTACCATCCGCAGTCGGACGGACAGACGGAGCAGGTCAATCAAGGATTGGAACAATATCTTCGCCTATTCGTCAATGAACGTCAAGATGATTGGGACGAATGGCTTCCGATGGCTGAATTTGCATACAACAACCATGTTCACGCATCGACACGTCAAACTCCGTTCTACATTGACACCGGCCGCCATCCGCGCATGGGATTCGAACCTCGCGAGAAGCGGACGGAAATCGAGGCGGTAGCGGATTTCAGCGAGCGGATGAAGTCCGCTCTGGAAGAGGCTCGCGCAGCACTAACAAAGGCAAAAGACGACATGGCGCGATACTACAACCAGCATCGGAGCACCACTCCGACATTCCGCCCGGGGGACAAGGTCTTTTTAGACTCATCGGACCTCAAAACCACCTGACCCACAAAAAAACTTGCACATCGGTACGTAGGCCCTTTCCCAGTGGTCCGACCTGTCGGAACACATGCCTATGAACTTCGCCTTCCCCCTTCCATGTCCCGCATTCACCCAGTATTCCACGTCGTCAAACTTTCACTAGTTCCCGACGACCCTTTCCGACGCCAAGTCCGCTCTCCTCCGCCTCCGACGGTAGTGGGAGAAGAATTGGAGTATGATGTTGAAAACCTCTTGGACAGCCGACTGCATCGAGGCAAGCTTCAATTCTTGGTCAAATGGAAGGGATATGGCTACGAAGAGAATTCCTGGGAAGCAGAAGACAATGTCCACGCTCCGCGCCTAGTCCGCGACTTCTACCGACGTCATCCGGGAGCTCCGCGTCGGATCTCCGCTGCGATATTCGACTCGTTTCGCCTGACACGTCGAGACGCCGTGCCTTGAAGGGGGGGTGATGTAAGGGCAACCACTTTGCACTTTCCCTTTCCGTTCATTTCCACCATCTCCGACGCCCTCCGACGCCCTCCGACGCCCTCCGATCGTATCTGTTGCCTCTGATATCTTATTCACCTCTCTGCACCTCTCCACATCCGACGACTCCGCGCCCCTCCGCTCCTCCGCACGTCGGATCGCAGGTACTATCATTCATCTCGTTTCCATTCATCCCCCATCCCTACTCCCGACCATTACTCATCATTCCTATGTCTCGTTTTATCTTTTATTTCATATCTCATTTTACTATTTATCTCGCTAGCTTGCAGGGGAATCCTTAGAACTTTCTCTTCGGATCTCCCTTGCAAGGTGTGTGTTGTATTACTTATCAGACTGCTCAATCTAAACTTCGGATCTCCCTTGCAAGTATCTGAGTTTGAGTCTTGGATCGTAAGGTCGCCCTTACAGGCGCCATCCGTCTACGGCACTGGTGGCGGCAGCAGTACGGGCAAAGTTGGCAACAGAGGAGACAAAGCTGTTCCTTGGGTCGATTTGAAGTGACGTGAGGGGTTGGGGAAGGCAGAACCCCACTCAGACGTGAGAGGTGTGTCGATCCAGCGAGGAAGGGCCGGAGGAGGCGGGAAATGCCGCAAGAGACAGAGTGGCCCGCATGAATGGAACCTGTGTCGAGGGCGAGTCGGACAGCCTGTATGTTTCGGGTGAAGATGTGGATCTCCGTGACATAAGGTGCGTGGGTGATGACCTTGCTAAGGCCAAGAAGGGTGGCGACGATGAGAGTCTCAGGGGCGAGACTTCTACCTGCGCTGGCTCTGGTCATATGGGGGTCTTGAGCGTGACGACCAATGGAGGGGGCGAAGCGGACTACCGCGACTGCCGATGACAACGTCTTACCGACACTGGGCCGGGCAGCGATGCAGAAGGCCGCTTGGTGGTTTTCTTCCTCGGCGGTGGTGAGGATGTCTTTGAGGTAGGTGTAACGCTTCTTGTCGTCATCGACCTGTGGGGCGTCCCAGATGAAGGAGTCCGGGTAGAGGTCGAGTATGCGATTTCCTGGGTGAGCCTCGTCGCTCAGGTAGTCGGATCTCTCAAGTTTGACGGCGATCATCAGGTTTTGAATGTCGACGATTGAGCTAGGGGTTTTATCCTCCGCCTTGAGCAGGAGCTCGCAGACGACAGGATGAGTGACTGGAAGCTGGGCGGCTCTGATCCGAGAGCGCTGCACAAGCTTGGTGATGTGTTGTCTAGCAGGCATGAGCCCCGCAATAGCGAGGACACCCCCGGTAGGCGACCGATTGAAAGCGCCGGTGATCCATCTGGTGGCTCTATAGTGGACTGAGTTCAACAGGTTGAAAGCAGTTTTGAGGCGTGGACCGTTGTAGTACCAGAGTTGGCATCCGTAAGTGAGGATCGGCATGACGCACGACACATACAGGAGGCGTTTGAGGCGGGGTGGGAGACCGCATGAGGAGTTGCCAAGGAGGAGGGGAATGGATGTGAGCGCCTTGGTGGCATAGAAGCGTCTGTGCTCATTGAAGGTCAGACGACGATCGAAGAAGAAGCTGAGGTAGCGCCAAAAGGCCTTGACTTGGAGGGGAGGTTGACCAGGTAGTCGAACGATGGGGTATGACGGAGAGACGGTTCGGGTGAAGAACATAAGTTCGTCTTTTGTCGGTTCAGTGGCCAGCCCCATGTCTATGAGGATGCTGTCGATGGCTTTTCGGCCAGCCCGTAGGTGGGAGCCGATAGCGTCAAGGTCAGAAGACTGGGCGATGAGCATGCCATCATCTACGAAGGAGAAGAGATCCAGGTACTGCGCGTGTCCACGGCTGTAGAAGATTCTGAGGGCCGGCGAAAGATAGATGCCGGAAAGGATGGGGGAGAGCGCCGAGCCTTGACCCACACCAAAGAGGATTTCGAAGAGGTCTGAGACATTCTGTCCTGAGACAAAACGAGTAGACCAAATCATAACACAACTGGCATGTGCTTATTTAGTAAGTGGGAAAATGGGATGTATGTAGAGTGATTGTGAGCAATGAAATATAATGGTCTTGTGGCTCAGTTGGTTAAGTGGTGTTAAAAGAATCATTTGTGCTTTCAGAGTTCAAGTCTTTCTTGTGGCACAAATTTTGTACTTGCCATTTCAGGACATTGATTTTGGATCCTCAGATCCGGTTCTGCTTGCAGGAATGAGGAGCAGACAGGGCCTCACAATCATTTTGGGAATCTTGATGAGAGATGATGGGCTCCTCAGATGGCTGAAGGGGATGATACTGCACATTTCCCAGCTCAGCCATGTTTTCAGAACTGGTCAAGCCGTTCACTTGACTGGGAGGTTGCAGCTTTGCCCTGCATGGTTGGCTCTCATCAATATCCCGAGCCAGAGGCACAACATTAATCGAGAAACAAGAATAAGGGCAGTAGACCTCGGTAAATGAAAGCTCACGCTGGATATGAATATAGTCATTCATTACTTACACTAAGTTTGAGATGATATAAAAGAAACCCACTGGACGGCATATAACCCAACAGTTTCCCCCAAATACACGAACCAGAACCTGCCACTCTGAGAATCCATTAAGTTGCAGATCCTCTGCCAATTCGGATGTTTGTCGATGTGCTTGAGGATGGAGTCGTGGTCGGAGGTTTGAAACTCGTCCACAACGGGCTGCAAGAGGCCGGGGACACGACAGGCATATTCTTCTGAAAGGCATTCAACATTGACGGTGAATGGTTTCAGAGCATTTCCCCCAATACAAAATTGCCTGTTGAACGAATGATTTGTGTGCTATGACGAGAAACCTAAGAACAACTCACATCTTCGGGTATACACCCGATGCCACCTTGCCCGGATACAGCTTTCCAGATGGATATGCGAACACAAACCTCGCGCCCGACATGTTCGTGCAAGGTGCTGTGATGGTGTAGGAGCAAACGCATGGCACAGCAAAATACTATCGTCCGCCCTCACTTCGCTGCGGCTGTGCTCTCGTCCTCACTTCGCTGGTCACATCAGTCACGGCGGCCGGCGGAAGGTTTTCACAGTCCGCTGACATTCTGCTCCAAACAGCCCCAAACTCCTTCACGGCATTATGCGGTGGCTTCGTAGCGTGACGATTCCCAATTCTGGCAGGCAAACACTGATAATAGTGGATCTTCACTACAATTCTGCTTTTCCCCTTCTTTGAGTGGGATCGTGAATTATTTGATACAATCTTTTTTGATACCTGGTCGATCAAGAGTAATGTACAGTAGAAGAGCCAGATAGAGAAAATCGCGCGAAGTGAGGACGACAGCACAGCCGCAGCGAAGTGAGGGCGGACGATAGTACAATCGAACGGAGGCAAAAAGGATCATTACCCCATATGTGTGTGCCCCTGCGCGATCGGCTAGATTGCAGCACCACAGCTAGCCTCGTCAGACCTCCGCTTATGCATCGAAAAGAACATCCGCTGGCAGTCTCAGCCGCTCCGCTACAGGTTCATCCAGTTCCGACAAGTATCCATCTAGGCCCATCCCGATCCCCATTGCGGGCAGAATATAATCTGTGTCAACAAAAGGTTATGGCAGGGAAGGTGCAAAGTGAAAGAGTGAGGCGAACGGCAGCGAGTAGCTGTCTCTGCAAACGGCGACTACCAACGGTAGGAGGTGAGGAAAGGGGTGGCCACCCACAAAAACAGCTGGGGGCAGACGGTCAGGAGTACTCACCTGGGCGTCTCCAATGTCGATGGCAGTGGTGAGGGAGCAGGGAAATCTTGAGGGAAGAAAGATTCATCAACTTGAGTCCAACATCCGAGCGGGCCTCACGTTTCACATCCCTTTTATTCTCGCGCTTCCCGATATCTCTTCCCTCCATTCGGTTCTTGAGCAAAATCTGCAATTGAGGGAGAAAAGATGTACAATCACCTCAGCATCACGGTCAAGATTCATAGAACGTACACATCGCGTGAATGAAAAATCCTATGCTGTATTCATTCGAGTTCCTATGCTTTTGAATGGTTCGGTTCACGAATAACGATGTTGGTCAGGGCGGCGGCCGTCTATCGTTTGGAATTACTCGAGTTAGCTACTGAGTTAGCTAATCTATGAGGTGCTGTTATAGATGAGACCTGTAATTTCACTCATTCAATATCACAATGTACCGTCCCTCTTCTTTCGCTCTCCAATCTTTCCCAACTTTAGATTCTGTTCACTATGTATCATCCGTGATAAATGGAAGTCGCAGAAACGGTGGATTATGATATGCAGAGTCGAGACTTCCTTGAGGGCTTCGAGAGATGAAGCAACGGCGGCATTCATGGGTCAATTACTAACGACATGAGGATCCTCGTCAAATTCAATACCCAGAATTGAGAAAGGAGTTGTAAACTCAGTATCAGAAGATTAACACGGAACACAAGATCAATTAAACAATATTTGTGACAAAATCAACAAGGCTGCCAATATCCCCCATCGCCTCATCATCCAGCTCTTCATCCTCACTGTCAGGCTCAGCTCGCCTAGCACCAGCCTCTCCTGTTTGAGTTTGCAATTCCCCAGCCACAGCATTGCCAGCTCCAGCTCGCGCAGTAACACCCTTCCTCACACCAGGTTTCCGGTCACCCGTGAAGCCACGAAGTTCAAAAATATCGTGGATGCGGTCAAGAAGCCTATTATTGATCGCGCGACGTCGTCGGATGAAATCTCGTATTTCATTTCCAAGTGGCCCATGGTCGCGATCGGCGATGGTGTCAAACAAGTGATCTTCATCAACAATGGAAGTGTGGAGCCGCTTAATTTCAACGTTGCAGCGGCCCTGCTCCTCCTTCGCACGTTTGAGCCGCTGGTACTTTCGCATAGTCTCGCGGACGACTAAGTCAACCCACGGCTGCGAAGACATGTCATTTCGTGTATCACGGAGGATATTAAACTCATCCAAAAAGCTATAATGTGAGACCTTGCTCCAGTCAAGAGTAGGTCGACCAAGAGGTGCGGTGAATTTGTTATATTGCTTGACGGCGGTGCGAATGGCCTTTGAGCGGTGTTCAATCGTGAGACTTCACTCTCGGGTTAGAAACAACGAACCTGTGTGCGAGAGGTTGAGGCGATGCAGTTCGAAGAGGCGTTTGACGACCAGGCCTTGTAGTTTGTCAGGGGCCTTCTGGTATTGCCGTGTCGTGATATGTTGCACAGTTGCCTGGTATTCAGGGCTTGTGGATGTCCATCCGCTCTTCTAGCTGGAGAACCTCAGTTTCGATCCGATCATGTCGTTCGCGCAGTCGGCGGCGCTCGGTATCGGCACGCCGTGTGGCTGACAGGTTGTGAGCATAGGTAGTATCAGGGGAAATGAATTGGTAATCTTGAGGGGTCTGTGTTCGAAATTGTGCTGAGGCGTCGTCAAGCTTTGCCCTTGGTGCCTGGTTAGAACCATAACATGCTGCCAACAAAACTCACCTTGCGGTCCACAGCTCTTCGAGAAGTTCAACGAAGGCAATAGCATGTAAATCGTCGTCGGATTCCTTGCCGAGCTTTTCAAAATAAGTGAGCTCGGAAGCAATGAAGGCATCGAGGTCCTCGTAAGTTAGATTCCTGAGCTTGAGGACGTCCTCGACGTCCTTCGTATTATCGTCGATAATCTTGAGGGCCTGGATATAGTTTTGATGAAGCATGAGCGCCAGATTTTGATACTTTTCGGTGTCCCACTGTTGGAAGTAGAGAATGAACATGCGGCGTCGATACGCGCTCATATAGCGGGTGACTGAAGCAAGGGAGTTCGACAAACTAAAAACCCGCTCCAATGTCTCGAGATCCTCCAGACCCATCCCCTTGATGACATTGGGGTGATGTTGCAGCTGGCAGAGGTAGTTGTGGGAATAGCCATAGAAGGCGTTTACACAGCAACGAAAGCCTTGCTCAGCGAAAAGAGGGCCTAAGGATGTCGAGGTGATGGTGTCGCCGAATGCGCAGCCGATGTCGTAGCCAATGAGATTGCGAGTTTTGAGGACCTCCAGCGCCTTGGCGACTATCGCAAGTGGATACTTCGCCCTGTAAAAAAGATGGCTGTCAACTATTGACGTGGAAAAAAGATATGTTCAGGCACATACAATTCACCACTTCTCACCATGTCCACGAGCCACAAGATAAACCCATGACAACACGCGCTCGCGAAAATCCCCGACTCGGCAAAAACGGCCCACATCTTCTTCTTCTCATCTGACACGGCAGCCTTCCAGTTGTCGGTGCATCCAGATGGCCCCGTACCTCCATCCGTTGGGTCGCCAGCCTCCTCTTCATCCTCACTTCCACTCTCGTCGTCGGAATCAGCGGAGGTGGGTTTGGGGCGAGACTTCACCTTGTTGGCAAATTGATCAACAAATTCGCTTGGCAAAAAGTAGTCGCTCTTTTGAAGATCCGCTTGTCAGCGACTTCGCGATCACCGATCCCGTTCATGCGTTTGAGCGAGCTGTTGCCGTCCAGCACCACTAGCCGCCTCCAATCAAGCTCTGGTTCACCCTCCAGCTGTGCAACGATGAGTCACTGTTGACATAGTTAAAACAAGGAATGCACCTCGTAGGAGCAAGGAGGACACGCATTCAGGACCCTGTAGTTCGGGGTATCTCGCCGAAGTGCCTGAGCCACCCGTTTGTCGACGATACGTCGAACCTCGAGGTAGATATCAAACGTGTCAGAAAGTATGGTTCGGTACCTCCGTATGTAGGGTAGCTACAATAAAGGTCGTCAAAGGGGGGTGGTTAGCCCAACTCGTTGTCACTTACGCCGTATTGATAGCATAAGACCTTCGCAAAGGCCTCAACACTGTAAGATGCCCGATGAATGCGTATGACGCGGTATAATTCGAGGGTCTTGAGGGATATAGCAAAGGCGGGGGATTCCGGAGATGACCCAACGAACCCCGCACGCATGAGTGCTGAAGCCGTCGACACAGTATCCGCGGTGCGCGGGATAGTTGCTGTCGTCGAGAGGGAGTAGATATCGATGGCGTTAATGTTAAAGTCATAGCTGAAGGTCCCCTCGGCCGGTGAAGATGAGGGAGGGTCATTGTTCGCTGAGGCATTGTGCCAATGAAGATATGCATCGGCGAGGTCGCTCATAAGGGGCTCCCAGTTGCGATGAAGCGAGTCACGTCGTAATTTCCACGAACGCTCGTAATTTCCACGAACGCTCGTCACGATACCAACGCTTTCGCCACCTATTCGTGGTGAGATTGGAATGCCCCGGTGCACCAGAGTACACATACCTGCTTGATACAATGTCGCGCAGATCGTGAACGATGTCCGGCACGTTGGCGGTCCCTTCCTCCCCTCCCATGATATCCGGTCCAATGACATTCATCCCGATATCCTCCCACTCCCCAGCATCGTTGTCGGCGCCAGTGTCCATTGGTTCTTCGACAGGGTTAAGAATTTCCCGCGTCGAGGCACTGAGACCTGGTGCGGAGTTAGTGAAGGTTCCTTTTCTTCAGAACGCGGACAGTGTGGCCTGCCTTGAAGATTTCGAGCCAAGCGGGATCGCGATTCCTGGCGCTCGCGCTCGAGACCGCGTGTGGTTAGCTGGCGGACTCGCTTGTGCGCTGAAACGTGAGGCGAGGCGTTGGTGTGCTTCACGCTCCGGGATACACCCCCCTTGGCCGAGGCTTTGGGCATTCTGTGCAGCGGTTATGTCCGGGCGTGGCGGCGTGCAGCGGCGTCAGCGTCAGACGCGAGCGGGGCGGGTCACGCCATGGAAAACGACCTGTCAACCCCTGCCAACAAGTAATCCGTGAGAGAGTGTGCCTAGCATTCGCAGAGGGAGGGAGTTGAGCATACCTGGTTCGCCGTTTGCAACGTCGCCGAGCGTGCTCTGCGGCGTTGAATAGCTTTGCTGCCCTTCAAGTGGTGAGGGCCTGCGGGGTGCAGTGAGCAAACGTACCGACAGATGAGTGAGACTTACCCGTGGTCTGGTCGTGGGTAGCGTCGGGAGCACGCAGGAGGAGGCGCTGACGTTGTGGAGCGTCATCGATGGCGTTGGATGCAATTTAATTGACGTCGGTGAGGTGCAGAACTGATTCGATGGCTGCGGAGATTGCGGGGAAGGGCACGTGAATCCCTGGGAGAGTTGGGGGGGGGGGCAGAGGGAGGCGCGGGGAATGGGCGGGGACGTTATTGAGCATCGTTGATGACGTTGCTGGGGTGTTGGTGCCGGATTCAAAGCCTGATGGTAATCGGGAACGTCCGGCAAGTTCCGGCGTTGAGGTCACGCAACCGATTAGGCCTTGACCTCGGCAACTTCCGAATATTGAAGACGAATCCAAGTGCCTTGTCACCTCTCGTTTCTTCCCCCATCACCTTTCCCCCCTCCTCGTTCCCCAGAACTCCCCGTACATGACAACCACCAAGCGCGACTCGGTAAGCCCTATGTACACCACATCCCGTCACAACCATACCTTGCTGATCACCCCATCGACAGGAGACGCGCGGGCGAGCCTCACGCGTCCACGACTGTAAACCGTGACCGCCCCGTCCAGCGATAGGCTCAACGCACACGCGAGCGCGAGGGGGGGAGGGGGCAGGGTTGGCTACACACGAAGGCGGGTGGGAGAGAATCAAGAGGGGGCCGAGGGGCGGTAGTTACGCGCTTGAGGGTGGGGTCCCTCCATATGTAATTCTCTTCACTATCATAATTGGTGTTCTTGTCGCATGATCGCGCGACGAGAACATTTTTTTTTATTCTGGATCAAAATAATTAAGGCTACAGCAACATCTTGAGGACACGGTCTGCGTTGTCCTTGCTCACTGTTGATGGCAACGACGAGATGTGGCGTGAGTTCGGTGATAGCCGAGGGCCTTCATCATAACGAGGGGGAATTATAATGGGAACATTTATAATGAGGGGAAGAACAGAATTATGACGAGGGAGGGAAGCAACAGGTAGCAGACAAGAGCCAATATAATGAGGCAAACATTAACACAAGCTGGTCAGGAATTACTGCAAACATTATAATGACCTTACATGGACTGTTGCATTTGGTGGCTGCCTACGGTGGAAGTGGAGGCGGAGGCCAGGACAAAGGTGACATCGGAGCGGATGGAGAGGAGGGAGAGGGGGAGCGATGGGGAGCTGAGGTCGACGATGAGCTGAGTCCTGTTGGGGTATTTGGGGATATCGACATTGACGAGCTCACTGAGATCCCCATGCAATGGCCTTGAGATTGACCGTACTTGATCCGTAAGGTTGGAACCTCTTTTCTAACATCCGATTCATCAGTCGGAGGGGTAAAAATATTGGGGGGAATGAGGTAGACGTACGTGCACGTTACACACTGTCGACTTTGCCTGACTGCCAAGGATACCTTGTATCCCAACTTCAAGAACGACGCGAGTGACTATGGAAGCGAACGCCGAGAGCTGATCGACCTTAGAGTAGCCATTTCCCCTTCAACAGCACTCTCAATCTTCTCGAGCGACGGGAATGGCGACGGCGATGGAATCGGTAAGAAACGAGCACATTTGATTAACCTGGGATATTGATCAATATGAGAAGAAGGGGGGGGGGCCGATTTTTTGTCGAGGTTGTTCTGCAACAAGTCGAGGAATTGCATGCTTTTTGACTGGCAGGAATGAGGACGAGTTGGTGTTGGCGGCTTGGGAACATACCTTGGCGACGGACACTCCAATCAGCCGGTGCCTTCAGTTGTCGATTTGAGGCTACAGAGGGGAACCAGAGCAAGTTACCCAACACACCTGCACTCCCGAAAGACCAACTTTCACAACCCCCACACGTCGGACAATATTATGGCCGAGACAACTTTGAGCTGCAAGCCAGAAAAGTTGGCTGAATGTGGGGAGCTCTAGGATGCACGCTATGGCTTTGACGAACAAGAGAGCAGATAAATACTGCAGGATTACAACGCACCTTGGATGCAAAGGTGATGCATCTTTATAGAATGACTTGACCTTGTCCAACAGCCACCAATCATCCCTGTCGCTCTCCCCCTGACAGACTTCACCCTCACGGCCCGTCTCCTCCGCTCCGCCTCCTGGCTCAACTGCCTTCTTCTCATCCTTGAGATTCGGCGTCGACGGCGGGTTCAGGGACGATATCAGGTACACCGTACTGGCGTGTTTGGTGACCCACAACACGAGCAAACTTTCCCCTGCACTTTCATGCGTGGTTGCAGCGTGTTACAACTTCGTTTGGCACATTTAAAAGCCACTCTCACTTTGCATCCAAGATGCCTGGAAACGCCTTTGCCTCACTCCGAAACTTTTTTCATACCTTTGGACGTATCCTAGGCATGTCAGCAAAACCTTTTTATACTGAGGAATTCCCAGTAGATGTTAGCATCGAGGACTGGGAGCGTTCCCTCCTTCATCTGTACTGTTCCCATGATCCTGACTCCGGCCCTGTGCATTGTGCTTCCATACCTTCCCTTAAAGTCGCAGCGGTGCGCCGCTACAAAGAAAGGAAACACCCCGAACACGAGTATCTCATCGCCGAGGTTTTACTTCCAGACCTAGACCAGACGCGCTACCTCCGCATCGAATGCGCCGCTGGAGAACCTCTTCCCACTCGCATCGATGATGCCCCCGACCAAAAGCCTCTTCATGACATCTCCACATGCTTATCTCAATCCTCTCTGGCGCTCGTGAAGAAGCTTCCTGCCCGCAATCACGTCAGGACCACGCAAGGGTGGCCGATCGCCGACAAGTGCATCGAAAAGCTAAACTGCGAAGCTAAACTGCGAGAAGGTTTCTATCACCCTTCTTGATCTGGCTATCATCGCGAAGGTGGTACATGACCATAGTGACAAGTATCGGCTCTTCAAATGCCAATGCTTCTGGTTCTCTGACATTCTGTCCTCGAACACCATTTTTCTGGGACACAGGTCTTATACCATGTGCACTCTATTGAACGAACTCACCAACACAATGCAGAAGTGGAGGTTTATGACGAAATTGGGGGCAAGTACAGGCAGTTTCAAATTTATACCCGACGAACGGCGCTTGTCGAAGAAATCAAGAATACTTTCGAAGAGCGCATATCTGCGGTTAATTCTTCAGTATAACTCTTATTAATGAGCCACTGCTTTGGTTGACTAACGAATAATTGCAGATATCGCAAGCCGAACAAGCTGTTGAGCAAGCACTGATGAAAATGAGAGAAACACAGAAGAGGAAGATGGAAGCGGAAGAGATGGCAGAGGAAGCACGGAAAGGGAAGGACGAAGCAGACCAAGGGAAGAGGGAAGCGGAAGAGGCGGCACATCAGCAAACCCTGATTTGGGCTCATAGCAAACTGTAGCAAACACTATCAAACCTGTAGTGTGGTGTAGTGCCATAGCATGTTGTAGCAGTGTAACTTAGGGCTGTAGCAAGATGTAGCAAGATGTAGCGTTGTAACATAGAACTGCCTTAGTATTGTAGTAGCCTAGTAAGCCATAGCCTTGTAATACTTCATACCATGGAACTGCCAAATCATCATAGTAACCTAGTAAGCCATACTCACCAAGTGTATTAATCTTGCAGACAAAAAAACCAAGCACGATAACTGATGATGCCACGAGAGCACGGGAAAAAAGAACATTGTGCTCCGAAAACAGAAAATGCATTGGAACTGACATGTACTGAAACACGGCCCTCATACAAAAATGCGTGAACAGTTACCCCTAGCTTCCTGTATATATGCTACCTGGTCGTTCATCACCTGGCCCCTGGCCGTATTCAGATATGTCCCGCCCTTCGCTCACCGTTGCCGCCCCCGTTCCGCCCCTCCCGCGTGTGCCTGCCGCCGTTCTGGCGTCTCGGGTGCCGTTCCTCGCGCGTGGCCTGCTGGTCTCGCATGTGCTGTACCATTCCCCCGCCGTTCTCGCGTATCTCGTGTCGTTCGTTCCTCGCGGTGTCCCACCCCCGCCGTTCTGGTGTCTCGGGTGCTGTTTCTCGCGCACCTCCCGCTGTTCCCGCGTTCCCTCCGCCGTTCCTTGCGCGTGTCCTGCCGTTTTGGCGTGTTCTGTACCATTCCCCGCTGTTCTCGCGTGCCCCGCCGTCCTCGCGTGCGCTGTGTCGTTCCCCCGCCGTCCTCGTGTCTCGTATGCCGTGCTTCAGCACGTCCCGCCCCTTTCCCGTGTCCTGCCAAAGAGAAGTCCCCCGCCCCACGTGTCCCTCGGCAATGCGTAGTTACCCGTCCCTCAGCAGGCGTGGCCACACCTCGGGGCCTATTCACATGTCCCGCCGTTCCTGCATTCCCTCCGCCGTTCCTCGTGCGTGTCCTGCCGTTTTCGCGTGTTCTGTACCGTTTCCCACCGTCCTCGCGTGCGCCGTGTCGTTCCCCCGCCGTCCTCACGTCTGTATGCCGTGCTTCATGTCCCGCCGTTCTCACGTGTCTCGTCAGTGGCCTGTTTCTGACGTGGGCGGGATGCTTACCTGAATAGGTGGGTTCATGGCCCTCGGAGGGAGGAGGCATCGACGCAGGAGGGAGTCGAGGCAAGTGGAGGGAGGTGATGGGGGGAGGTAAGAAGACGTGATGGGGGCAATAATGGGGACTTAGAATATTCTTGGACTTTCGGCCGTTGCCAGGTTCGGCAAGCTCCGATATTTCATCATGGTGCCTGGTCCGGAACATGCCGATTGTTTGTCAATAACCGAGCTCCACTTCACGACTTCTTGCCTTCCCCCATCATCTCCCTCCACCTGCCTCCACTCCTTCCTCGGTCGATGCCTCCTCCCTCCCTTCAAACGAGGGCCGCGGACCCACCTACCTAGGTAAGCACCCCGCCTTCACGTTAGAAACAGGCCACTGACGAGACACGTGAGCACGGCGGGACACGAAGCACGGCATACAAGACGCGAGGACGGCGGGGAACGGTCCAGAACACGCGAAAACGGCAGGACACGCGCGAGGAACGGCGGGGGGGACACAGGAACCGCGAAACATGCGAATTGGCCCCGAGGGGACGTGGCAACGCCTGGTCGAGGGACGGGTAACAACGCATTGCCGAGGGACCCGTGGGGCGGGGGACTTCTCTTTGGCAGGACACGGGAAAGGGGCGGGACGTGCTGAAGCACGGCATACGAGACACGAGGACGGCGGGGGAACGACACAGCGCACGCGGGGACGACGGGGGACCTGACGCGTGGGGCGGGGGGACTTGACTCGGGTTTGGCGCGACATTCGGTATTTCTCCCATAGTTTCGTAGTCTGGTAGAATTCGCCCACAAATGAGATCGATTTTTGATATTCACTTTCGTGTGTTACAAGTGAATGCAATGAATGAGCCAATATTATGGCAATTGATAGCATTGAAGCAACACAGTCTGTAGTGATACAAAGTCATGAGAGGTTGCTCTGTAGCACTACAGAGGAATGGCAGGTTGCTACAGATTGCTACATAGTGATGGCAGATTGCTACAGGTTGCTACAGAGTGATGGCAGGTTGCTACAGAGCGCTCTCAAATCAGAACCCTTCGCTACAGTGCTATGGCGCTCCAGAGTGCTCTGGACACTCCCCAGCGTCTCCAGGTTTTGCTGATGCAGAGGAAGCACGGAAAGGGAAGGATGAAGCAGAGAAAGGGAAGAGGGAAGCAGATGAGAGGGCCCAGGAAGTGCAGAAAGAGAAGAACGAAGCGGACAAAAGAATGGATGATCTCGTGCGACAGATTCAGGTACTGGAAGCACGACTTGCTGGTACATCCGGCTTTCAGGCTGGCACTTCCATGTAGTGTGTCTTTAATATTTATCATCAATTGCTGCCAAACGCCATAGTTTTTTTTATATATTGTGGTGTTTCCGATTTCCATGTCTCGCCATACTAAGTACAGAGTATATATATAGGGCAATATGTACAGCCTAGTCAGTAGGGGTGATATATCAAATCCTAATACCTTAGCACGATCGTGTTGCATCCACAGCATTAATCACAGGTAGCTGGGTGATATATCAGACATGATATATCACCGATCTGCCCGATCTGCTGGTCCCAGTAGGTGATACTCATGTGATTGATTAATCTCCCCATGCCTTCCAACTTTTCCCGCTCCCGCCCTCGCTCAATTTGGTTCCTTTCCGTGCCTGTTCAAATCAATCTATTTTTGGTTTGACCTGCCGATCACGTAGATCTCGGCACATCAGTTGGGCGTGGTTTACCTATGTTCGGCGGTTCCCCCCGTCGCATGTAATGTACAGGAACTGATGGAAGGGCAAACATACATGAAAAAATATATTATTTTGTATGGTGCAGTGCGCCTTAAAGCCGCTACTTTTGTACAACCAAAATTCCTCCTGAAAAAAAAGTCAGATTTCTTAGTCCTTTAGCCAAAATGCTTGTTTTGATGAGAGGAACAAAACCCTAAAACGGTTTGTCAAAATACTCAAAACTGTGGAAGTTCTTGTTTTTGGGGTGGTCGATTCCGCCGCCTAGTACCAAACAAGGTAATTACATGTCAAATTGGGCTGCGACCCGCTCTGGAACCCTTCTGTGCGATGTGTAGCGCCGTGAACTGAATGCTTTGACCTGGATTTGAGCCTGTTTCGCATCCAGTCCACCCCGATATGCCTCCATCCATCTTTTCATCCTATGCTCCCATTTCCGGATGGTCTCAACGGATACTGATGCAAGTGCGTCCGGCATGTTTTCCTTCAACGTCTCGAAAGTGTAATCACAGTGCTCCCAAAGATATCGCTTGACTGCACCCCAAAAAAACTCAATAAAGTATTTTTCTATTGCAAATTACTGTAGGATATCCAACCCCTTGTTGCGGCCCCCGCTCTTCCCATGACAAATTTGAATTTTTTTTGCCGGGCAATTCCGCCGCTGTCCAAAAGTGGCGGCCGTAAGGCGCACTGCACCATAGCACTAAAATTTACACCAGGGTTCATATCCATGAACCCATTTTCATGTATGTCCCCCCTTCTCTCACTTCGTTCCATAATTTTGTGAATAGTCAAAAAAAAAAAACATATACAATGGTTAGCATACGCCCCCGCGCCCACCCTGCACCCCACACCCACGTTGGTCCACCCAGCCCCCGCCCCACACCTGTTCAAAGCCTCACATGCCCATCAAGATGCCCATTCACACGCGGCGACAAAACACCGCGCTTCCTGCCTATGCTCTCGATCACCGTTCGGGTTGGGGAAGTAGATATAGGTCGGTCATACCCCCCCGTGCCCACCCTCCACCCCACGCCCACGTTTGTCCGCCCAGCCCCCGCCCCACACCTGTTCAGAGCCCTGCGCGCCCATTCAAACGCGGCGACGAAACACGGCATCGGGAAAAACCCGAAACCTTCATTTGGCTTCACAATGATCAACGAAGAAAATATGCACTCAGTGGACACGGTGAGCACTCATATTGCTCACTAAGTGCAATGATATTAAATTATAAAGGATTAAACTACAATTAAATAGGATGAGGACTTGCTCTGAATAAAATATCACCGTAACGAAGGTCGGTCACAAATAGTATTTAATCATCAAACATTCTTTCCTCTGATTTAACTGTGAGTAATTGACATTGTCTCCGAAGCACTGTGTCTGAGCCGCGCTTCGCTGCCTCCGCCTCCTCCGTCTCCACCTGCAAGGTGGACGACAAAGGCAATCCGACAAGCTGAGTGTGAGTGTTGCAAACGCAGACACCAGACACAGAAATAAACGAGGAGGAGAGCAGTGTGGTTCTCGGCTGGCGTAGGAGCTCGAGCATCAACAAGATGAGTATATCATTTAACTACATGAGGCAGAATGGTGATGGGGAAATGTTGAAGTTCCACCTGGGTGCTAGCCACAGGTGTACTGAGCAACATAGCTACAGTGGAAGTACTCTAGAATACCGCTATGGTCACTTACATGGTTTGGAGGGGTAAGGCTGGTGAGAGCGGTTGAGGCTGGTAAGAGCGATGGAGCTGGTTAAGAGTCAAGAGACAACTTGTTGATATTGACAGTTTCCTGGTCTTATATACCGTACTACTGTTTGTGCCAACCAAACAAGTATGTAATGAAGATATGTAAAGGTCACGTGATGTAATCTAATCTAATCTAATCTACGTGATGGGAAAAGTTTCAACACCCCCCCATATTTAGTACATACTCTAAATACATCTTTACTTTTTCCCACATATATATAGGTACTCTGTTTCGCCTAGTTTTTTATCAAACCGAAGTACGGGATAAACTTGTTGAAGAGGATTTTCCCCAGATTCTTAGTTAAAAGGTCTGCAGGGTTGTTCACTCCTTCAATGAATTCGACCGTAATTATCCCTTCGGAGACTTTTTCTCTGACGAAGTGGAATCGCACGTCAATGTGCTTGGATCGCTTCTCAGTTACAGGGTTGGATGCGATAAAGACGGAGCCGTTGTTATCTCCGTAGATCGGTACTGATCTGATCTGCATTCCAAGCTCGGCAAGCATGCTTCTAAGCCATGTTACTGCGCGACTGCAATCTGATAGCGCCATGTATTCTGCTTCCGTGGAAGAGAGGGCAATGGTTTTTTGCGCCGATGAAACCCAGGTTACTGCTCCAGATGCCAGCGATACGAAGTAACCAGTGGTGGACTTCCTGGTGTTTTCGTCTGACGCCCAATCGGAGTCTGTGAATGTGTAGATTTCTTTCCCAGAATCACCATCGTACATGATCGCGTAATTTTTTGTTGCCTTCAAATACCTGCAAATATCCCTTGCCACTTCTGAATGGCGTTTGGTAGGGTTTGCGGAAAATTGGGACATTTTGATTACGGCGAAACAAATGTCGGGTCTTGTCCCGATCATTAAGTACAATAATGATCCGATGATGGATTGGTATTTGGATCTGAGTTCCACATTGGGTTCATCTTCAGATTTCATGGGTTTGTAGCCCGTTGGGAGTGGGGTATGGGTGGCATTAGATTCGCTCATCCCCATGCGTGCGAGAATTTTCTCAAGGTAGGGTACTTGATCAATGAAGATCCTCTTCCCACGTTGCCTTATTTGGATAGAGAGAAATTCTTTTGGTTCCCCATCAGGGACTAGGTGGCCTAGGTCCCTACATTCCCATGTTGTCATGAAGGCCTTCTTTTTTTCCAGCGTGTATTCCTGGTTTGTGCCGAGAAAAGCAGAGTCATCGACATAAATGACGGCGATCACAGTTTCCCCTTTGGTACTTGTGTGAATGAAAACTCCCGCATCGGAGTGAAGCCGGACAAAGCCGAGCTTTTTCATGGAGGAATCGAGTTCCCTCCACCAGGCTAATGCGGCCTGCTTGAGTCCGTATAGGGCTTTGTATAGTCGGTACACGAGGTTTTCTTTTCCTTTTACTATGTAGCCCTCAGGCTGTTGCATGTAAATTACCTCACGGAGTGTTCCATAGAGGAAGGCTGCTGAGACGTCCAAGAGTGTCATGAACCACCCTTCAAGGGCTGTCAATGCCAGAATTAATCGGACGGTCTCGTATCTCACTACTGGTGAGAAGATCTGATCGAAGTCAATCCCTTCTACCTGTGAGAAACCTTTTGCAACAAGGCGCGCTTTCAAACGCCCGTCGGATTTTTCGTTGTAAACCCATTTGTTCCTTAGAGCTTTCCTCCCTGTAGGTAGGGGTACTAACTCCGTGATCACCCCGCGGCTTTTGAGCATGTCTAGCTCTTTTCGTTCTGCCGCATACCAATCTTCTTTGTTCGGAAGAGAGTATATGTCTTTGTGTGACATTTCGATGATGCCTACTTGGATGGAGATTGCTTCCATCAGGAGATCGTTCATCCATGCCGTTTGACCGCCCAATCTACGTCTTCGATCCATTTTTTCAAGATCAGAAGCAGGGGTGTCTTCCCCATAGATGCTGTCTGGCATTCTCCGAACTCGTCGTTCCCTGATCGGTCGATCTGGTACTTGCTCAGGCTCTGGAGTGGGTACTCGTGGCTCGTCATCGGGCTCGCTACGCGGCAAATCATCGTCTGATTCAGGGTGATCCTGTCCAGTGGGAACAGGGTCGTGAGGTTTTTCGTAATGACTGTCATTGTCATCGTTTCTGGGGATGAGGTCCTCAAACTCATCAGCCGGTTCTGGGTTTTCCATTTCTGGATGGTTCTCTGGCAAAGGGTCGATGTGGCATCTAGGGTACTTGCTTTCATCAAAGATAGCTTTCCCACCCATGAAAATTGTATTAGTCTCAGGATCCATGAAACGGTATCCTTTGACCCCTGGCTTTGATCCGAGATAAATCATCAATCGAGATCTAGACTCCAGGGAATTTCTACGTTTTTCTTTTGGGATATATACATATGCCTGACAACCGAAGACTCTGATGCTTGACATATCGGGGATCTCATTGGTCACCCTAAAGTAGGGGGTATCCCATTTGAGACGCTGCATGGGGGTTCTGTTGTAGAGAAAAGCTGCATGTTCCAAACAGAATTCCCACCACATAGGTGGTAAGCACGCGTCGAAGCGCAAGGCCTGAGATTTCTCCCACAGGGTTCGATTTATCCGTTCTGCTCGACCGTTCTGCTGGTGCTGATACGGGAGCGTGACATCGATCAGAATTCCATGATCGGCAAGTACATCCTTGTATTCGTTAAATTCTCCACCTCCATCAACTCGCCATTTCTTAGGAGTGGCGGCGAATTGATTCTGGATCATCGCAAGGAATTGTTGTAGTGCCATGACAGCATCCGACTTCTTCCTAAGCAAGACGACCCAGACGTGGGATGAAAAATCGTCCAAAAACGTAAGGAAATATTTATATTTGTGGTATGATGCCGTGGATATTTGTTTGAGATCAGAATGGATCAGATCAAAGGTTTTTGTTGCCCTTGTTATCGAATTGGGATATGACTGATTCGGCATTTTCCCTTTGAGGCAACCTGTGCAACTTTCCTGTGATTTCTCACGTACTAGTGTTTCAGGTACCCCTTTGGTACTGGTGGAAATCTTTCGGAGTGCTTGATCATTTGGGTGACCAAGGCGCTTGTGCCATGTTTCAACAGTGATTTCGCTCGAGATCGCATGGATCTGGTCATAGCGTATTTCAGTGTCTAACCAGTAAATGGTTTGACCAAGGATGTGGGGCGAAAACTGGATTTTGCTCAGCCCTTTGGAGATGTTAATTTCTCCACAAGTCCCGTCTACTTTGTAACCATGGTTAAGGAAGACGCCTAGGGACAATAGGCATGTGTCCATGTCCGGGATGTAGAACACCGGTCTGAGAAGATGGGTTTTAACTTTCCCATTTAGGGTGTGCCGTACTGGAACGGCCCCAACTCCAAGAATTTCCAGTTTCTTCCCTTTGGCTGCAGTTTGGACGAACCACTTGACCGTGAGAGGTCTATAATATGCGAAGTCCTTAAACTCATAGGTGAAGTGTAAAGAGGCGCCGGAATCTAATATCCATTGTGCGCGTTCTTTTTCCTTACAATGTGTACAAGAAGCAAAATGTTTAATATATTTTTTATGTAAATCACTGCTAAAGTGATCTACGCATTCTGTACTGGTACTGGCTATTATGTCATACGTCTGTTGAGAGGTATTGTTAGCTTTCTGCAATTGGTAAGGTTTAAGAAAGGATTTTGACGAACCGTCAAGTTCTATCTCGTCCTCAAATACATCCGGCCCCATCTGTTCCTGGTCGATGTCCATCATTTTCAGCGATTCTTCTATCGACGGGGCTATGCGACGCTGTTTAGCCGGCCTTTCGTCGATGTCAGGAATGATGGTATCTAGGATACGAAGGTTCGATCCCGAGGGTTGTGCGCCGATCTCTCGGGCGAGCTTTCGCACCCTTTCGTTCTTTTTCCACACTGACGGCTTTCCAGAAGGAAGCCCGGTGTACTGGGAAGGAGGAGGGTTCATGCGTTGCAGGAGCGACTGCATTTTCTGCGACTCAGGCTGCGCGGTACTTGTAGTTTTCCCGCGGCCCGTTATAGTGGTGAAGGCAGGTGCATGATGAGGAGGAAGGGGACAAGGAGCAGGACGACGAGGGATGTGCTCAATGGCTGGTGCGATGAATTCGACCATCTCCTCGGCGTGGTCGGAGTCGTTGTCGGCGTTGTTGGCGCGTTTCTTCTGGTTGCGCCAGCGGGGACGACAAAGCTCGAATCGGCGAGCCGGGCGAAAAGAGACCCCAGGCGTTCAATTTCAGGCATGGGGTCGCGTCCAGACAGCTTGTAGGTGGCGGCGGCCTTGAAGTCGCCGAAGATGACAGCCGGGGATACCTTGGAGTAGGCATCCTTTAGCGTTTTCCACGCGCCAAGTGCCGAGGTGCTATCTTTGATGTGTCGCCTGATCGCCTCAGAGACTTTTAGACGGATCGCTCCAAGGGCTGTGTCGTCATCCCTAATCCAGGCCTTTTCTTCCTTGCGGAAGCCGGGCTGGTCAACAGTGGTAACCAGCACAGGAGGAGCAGCGGCAGTGTGACCGGGAGTGGAGACTGTAGTGGTGAAGTCGGCGATTACGGGACGAGTGATGTCGCCAGAGACGATGCGCCAGACTCCTTGATGGAGGAGGTAAGACTTCATTTTTTCAGCCCAACTTTGATAGTCAATGCCGTCGAAGACGACGATGGAGTCAAGGGCGGAGCGAGAGGTAGACATTTTTAATGAATCTAAAAGGAGTTCTCCCAATCAGTGATGTTCTTTATGAATTTGATTTTTAGAGAAAACAAATAAATGATTCCTCATAACATATTTCCTTTAGGAATAGCGGTTTTGGGAAAAACCCTTTTTGTCAGAAGTGTGTGAGGTACGATCAATGTTTCCACATGATGTGTACTAAGTCAATCCCCTTAGGGACGCTTCATGACAGGTACTTGTCGTAATGATGTTCCCAGGTTCATGTGTGAAGAAGTAAGACTCAGAACCTAGATCTTTCGATCGGTTCTTCGCCAGCCAGGATAGAGTGGGCAGGTACTCGCTGTTGCCAGCGTTTCCCAAGTCCCTCTGCTATCCGGGGCCCATAACCTGTTGAAGTTCCACCTGGGTGCTAGCCACAGGTGTACTGAGCAACATAGCTACAGTGGAAGTACTCTAGAATACCGCTATGGTCACTTACATGGTTTGGAGGGGTAAGGCTGGTGAGAGCGGTTGAGGCTGGTAAGAGCGATGGAGCTGGTTAAGAGTCAAGAGACAACTTGTTGATATTGACAGTTTCCTGGTCTTATATACCGTACTACTGTTTGTGCCAACCAAACAAGTATGTAATGAAGATATGTAAAGGTCACGTGATGTAATCTAATCTAATCTAATCTACATGATGGGAAAAGTTTCAACAGGAAATGCGCCAAAACAGGGAGCCTGATGGCGAGGATATTGAGCCGGCGTCCACTGAGGAGGATTTTGTCCCTTCAGAGCCGAAGAAGTCGAGCGCGATGGTGAACCCTTCGCCCTGCGATGGTCGTTTCGGGCAGATTTTGGCGAGGGGCGATTTCGCATCTAAGGGAAAGTTTTGGGCACAGGCCCTGTGCCCCGCAGAAGTCGGGATATGGAGGTCAAATAAGTACTCCAAAAAGGCAATCACCAAATCCGCCGTGCAGACTTAAATAGTCGCAGCAAACTGCCCTTAAACGAGAACTTCTTGTCCTTCACCCACCACCTACCTTCCTCTGCGACGTTCGCGAGTGGAGGCTCATCCGGTTCATCTGCCAACGTGTCCATCGTGATGTTGAGAATGGCTATAGCAGTTGATTCCGGTGAGTGGCCATCCTCGAGCCATGGTAGTCTTTGATAGATGCCTTTCTTCCGCCCACTTCAACTCACTCACCCATAGTCAACCTATCCTCGCTATGCACATCTCCCGGGCTCTCAATATTTTCCTTTTTCGGGTTTCTCTGGGTATGTGTTTTATTGTTCTTGTTGCAAGGGTCGGGCAGAACCCTGTCACCACGTGCCCTGAATCTAGATAGCCGCCACAGGGTTCACGAGCTATTGCATTGCATAATGTGCATTGTAAGTCTCACATCGCTTTCTGATTTCGTCAACCCTGTCTCAGCCTTCTGTTCAGTTCCCCGGCGACGAGTCGGCGTAGCGTAAGTCTTTCACTTTGTACGCCAGCTTCGAGGTCGTCTGGTTTCATGTACGTACCACAGTTTAGTGTCTCTACAGCCTAAGTCGTCCTAAGTAGGCAGTAGTACTGGTTTTTGTTTGATATCGATGTCCCTGTAAAGTTCTAGTACTTCGTTGCAATGTAAACATTTTTTGAACTACATATTTATATGAAGACAGGCCATAACTTGAAGATGCAATCAGTGAATATGTTTTTAAATACCCAACATTTATCGTCAGTAAATAAACAAAATGAGGTCTAATATTTATTTAGTGAGTTGCGGTAACTCGATACCGCTCGGATTGCATTCAGATAAACGCCATGAAGCTCGTGAGGGCGATAAATAAAAATTACCTTTCGTTATGTATAATCACGAGCTATGTGCTCACATTTAGGATTCAGGTTTTTCCCGATGTGACCGCGCTTCCCGCCTACGCTCTCGACCGCCGTTCGGGTTGGAGACGTAGATGTACGTCGGCAAGGAGGGAGTGGGCGGTGGGATGAGGATCTCGGCTGCGAGCATCGGTTTGGTGGGTGACGGGACAGGCGGAGGGTGGGAGAGAGTTGGGGCCGAGGCGACGAGGGTGGACGTTGCGGGGGAGAAAGGGGAAGGGAAGTGTGTTTCGTGAGGGTGTTGTTGAGCTCGTTGACCGTGAAGAGGTGGGCATCTTCAAACAGGCAACAGGAGACGCGCAGAGTCAGCCCACGCGGGATATGCAACGACATTTTAGGAACCCCCCAATGTGATTCTTTTGATTGAGATAGTTCGGGAAGATTTTGGGAGACAAAAAGGAATCGGTCAGACAAATTGCATGGGTCAGAACTGTGATGTATCAATACTACGTCTAGGGCTCCACTACCATTCGTGTGGCTATTGCGTTCGCGACGAAGCACGATTGGCACCTCCTTACCTATGACGTGAAGACTGCGTTCCCCCACGCCCTACTCTCCCATACCATCTACTGCAAGACAATTCCTGGCGGTTTCGTACTCCCTGATGCGGAACCTGGTGACGATGCAATGCTTGTCTTGAGGGCGGTCTATGGTCTACGGCAGTCCTCACACGAATTCTACGCACTGCTCAGGAGTGTACTTGAAGAGATTGGTCTAGTCTGTTGCGAGGTCGACCACGCTATGTTCTTTGGCCGGTGGTCCTCTCCTCCAGACTCCTCTATCGTCATGCCAAGGTAACGGAGAAGAACTTATCATACTGATGCCTGTTCATGTCGACGACGGACTGGGCGAACGGCTCAACGCCCAGCCTAGGCGTTATGCCCAATCAATAGCTCTCGTCGAAAAGGTCTGTTTCAACTATGGGATCATGCAATCCGGTCCACTGGTCATAAAGCTATCACCAATCTTCGGATTTTCGGCGTTTCGACTCGTATCTTGCGAACGATTTAACGCCCAGCCTAGGCGTTATGCCCAATCGATAGTCCTCGTCGAAACGGTCCGTTTTGACTCTGGGATCGCCCATTTCGTCCACCAGTCGCGAAGTCATTACCTTTTCTCTGTCTGTCTATGTACCCAACTCTACCCTAGTCCCGTTTTGAAGCCTTCGATGGTGACTTTCGGTTCTACGCGTTCCTCGACAGTACTATGGCTCTTCGGCTGCGATGGGGTATGTACTGGCCCATTCACGTTTGTGGACTCCTGGCTCTTCGTCTGCGATCGGGCATGTACTATTATACTGCCGTGTCCAGTCGATGACTCTGTGGTCTGTGATGGAAACTCCTTGCTCATGGTGTGTCGCGCACCTGGATGAGGATCTTTGTTCTTGGTCGTTGTCGTCGTGGTGGTGCGTAGGTGTGTACAGGCTCAATGAGTGGCTGGCGTCGTGCAAGGCGAAAATCAGGTGTTTCCGACGGTTGAACCCGGTTCGAACCCGAACCGAACCTGGCGAACCTGAACCTGCGGTCCAGGTCCAGGTCCGTGGTCTGCCTGAACCAGACCCAAGGTTCACGTTCAGGTTCAGCACCAAAGGGGTCGAACCTGGACCGGACCGGACCGTGGCCAGTCTACTTCATAGTCGATCTCCTCACAACGCACAACCTCATGAATGCACATACCTCCCTCGTTCCCTTGCGCCATTCTCTACACGAACTCCCTCCTGCACCGCCCAACGCGCTGCCTGATATCCCGGATGACGAGATCAAAGTCAACTTTCAGCGTCTGGTTGGTTCCCTTCTCTACCTTGCAATCTGCACCCGCCCGGATATTGCCTACGCCGCTAGTGCTCTTGGCCAGTTCAACTCAAATCCTACAAGGACTCACCTACTCGCAGCCAAGGGCAGTCCTTCGCTATCTGCTAGGGACCCTTGACTTTGCGCTTGAATATAACTTCGAGCGTGAACCAGTCGGCAATCCGGCCTCCATATTCATACCGAATAACTGTGGTTACTCGGATGCAGATTGGGCTTCTGATCAAGCTTCGCGCCGCAGTGTCTCTGGATTTGCATTCTTCCTCTGGGGATCTCTGATTTGTTGGTCGGCATGCAAGCAGAAGACTGTTGCGCTATCGTCCACTGAGGCCGAATACTTAGCCCTTGCCTGGGCTTTCCGAGAAGCCATATGGCTTCGTCTACTGCTCACGATATTGTGTCTACCTATTCCCCGACCATTTCCCATATTATGCGACAACCAGAGCGCCCTCAGCATCGCGAACTCTGATTCCATACAAACCAGAACCAAACATATCGACGTGCGACACCATTTTATCCGTGATCTCCTGACTTCTGGCTCTTTCGCGACTACATGGATCTCTACGACTGAAATGGTGGCGGACATTTTCACAAAAACGCTACAGGCTCCCCTACATACAAAGCATTGCAAATCGCTAGGACTCGTACGTTTACCTTGACTTTCCTTCTTTCACTTTCTGTTACTGTCGCGCTGATGGGGGTGTGTGTTGGACTATAGTTCCGTATATCTCATAGCTTACATACATTTAGTGTCACATGACCTTTCGTTTATATCGTCCACGGATTGCTCTACATCATCAGTCGTTTCTTCCCGAACACTGAGGATTCACGGTATCCCTATAGGACTCCGCTCATCAAATAGCCAACAAATGGGTACTTCTCAGGAAATATAACAAACAGGGGGAGCTTGTCAAATACAAGGCGCGCTTGGTCGCGAAAGGGTGCTCCCAGCGCCCAGGGTTCGATTTTAACGAAACATATTCGCCCGTCGTACGACTCGAGACGATACGTGCAATACTCGCACTGGTTCCGAGTCACAAACTGGTCGTTCGTCAGATGGATGTTAAAGGCGCATACCTAAATGGGAAACTTACCGAAGAGGTCTACATGCGTCAGCCAGATGGGTATGATGATGGGATGGGCAGGGTCTGCCGTCTCAAGCGCACCATCTATGGCCTCAAACAGTCCGGACGCGAATGGAACCAGGAATTCGATAAGCGCATGCGAGGACTAGGGTTCACATCCCTATTGTCTGATCCGTGTGCGTATATTCGACGGCTAGACGACAACATCGAAATCGTCACCGTTTGGGTTGATGATCTTCTTCTGTTCGTGAATTCCGAAGATGTTATGAATGAACTACAGGAAGAGCTAAATGGAATATTCGAACTCACCGATATGGGCGAACCGAGCAAAATTGTTGGCATCGAAATCACGATGCGAGGTGGATCCTTAACGATTTCGCAAAAACTCTATATTGAGAACCTCCTTCGACAATAAGGGATGTTGGATGCTCACCCGATAAAAACTCCCCTTGACCCAAAAGCACCTCTCGAACCCAATACTCACGGCGAAGACGGCGACCGTAGCAATTCGTATGCATCACTTATCGGCTACCTCCAATATCTTGCGACAGCAACTCGACCAGATATCGCATATACCATTGGGCGTCTAGCTGCATTCACGGCGAATCCGAGTATGGCCCATTACGCCGCCGCCAAGAAAGTCCTTCGTTACCTAGCAGGAACTAAAGATTATGGTATTACATACAGTGCCAAACCAACTTACCTGCAACAAAAGGACCTCTTCTATGGCTATTCGGATGCGGGATTCAATAACCAATCCGAAGGCCGGTCAACGAGCGGATATGTCTTCATGGCATACGGAGGAGCGATAACGTGGAGGTTGAAGAAGCAGACCATGGTGGCATTCTCGACCACGGAAGCCGAATACATAGCTTTATCGGAAGCGGGCCGTGATGCGGTGTGGTTACTAAACCTATACCGGGAACTAGGCTTCGAACAGGGGTCGGTTCTGCTGATGGGAGATGACAATGGGTCAATCGAAATCGCACAAACACCAAAATTCCACCGACGTACCAAACACATCGAATTGCGATGGCATTGGATCCGCGAAAAGGTCCGGGAGGGAATAATAGAAATCCTTGATGTGAGGGACCCTCAAAACGTGGCGGATGTTTTGACGAAAGCACCTCCGAAAAACATGCGAAACACACAACGAGCATGGGACTAGCACACACAAGCTGAAAGGGAGACACCAGTGGTAGCTTTTTTCCCACAGGGTTTTTGACGCACCCACTTGGTAGTGACTCCGGACTCGTCTTGAGGGGGAGTGTTAAGGTGCAAATACAATCCGAGCACCGAATCTATATTTAGTGTGTATATAAACCAGGCTGGTAGCTTACAAATGATAGCTCGCCTGAATAACAATCCAACCCTTCCTTTTCGGGTGTCTCTCTCGGTCAACAATCCGCAACAATATACCCCTTATCCCGTTCATATTTCACCCATTTCTGCTAATCATAGTGTAGTAATATTGTCCTGTATAATTCTGGAGTCTGTATAAAATTTGTATAATATCGATCACTTAACATTTATTTCGTCCTATGCAACGAACCAACTCCTCGCGTCGAAATTGGATGCTTTTGGCAGTGGGACCCTGTGCCGAGCGGGAACCCAAATGTTGGTGTTACCCGATTGTGACAATTGGGTCATATCCCAGTGAATTGAGACCCTTTCCTTTGTTCCCTCTCGGCTTCTCTCTGACTGCGAGATCCCAATACGATTTCACCCACGAACATGAAGGTGAGGGTGTTAGCTTGCGAATGGTACATCACTTGAGCGATTCCGATGAGTGGATGTGGAGAAAAATGCGAGTCTGTGAAGGGAGTCAAAAAACAGGTCGTTACCCGGGTTTCGATAGTACCTTCATAAAGAATGGTTCGTTTCCATACGTCTATGTCACACTAGAGGCCAATTTGGTCGAAATGAGTGTGGACATTTCATTTCCGACCTCTGAGTGGATTGTGAGAACATATGCTTTTTCCACAATCAAATCACCATAATTAGGCTAAAGATCTTGGCTGCATCTGGATTCAAGAGGTGTGGGATTACATGTTAAAACAATGCAGTGTCGGATACAGGATAAAAACAGGTCCGACACATTCAAACAAGGAATGAAGGAGAAAGCGATAGCTACAAATATAAGTCGTTTCATAAGATTTACATGCGTTCAACATCTGAGATAAAGAAAGAATGAAGGTGGGGAGGGGAGGGGAATTCGTGCTCAAAAATTAGGGTAGGTGAAACGTCGGAGCTTCGTCGGAGTCCGTCGGAGGTCGGACGTAGGACTGAGACCGGAGCGGACCTCCGGGATTGCGGAGGAACGACGAAGGGGAGGGACGTGGCTTCAACGTATGTGTTGCGCCGCCGTTTGTTGGATAAGGTGTCCCAATTTCAGGAGGTCGGAGAAGAGGTCGGAGGTGCGGAGGTCCTCGGAAAGATCTCGGTGAGAGACACGTTGACGTGGAAATGGTCGGACGACGTCGGAGTTGTGACTCGGACACAGTACTGAGCTCGTCGAAGGGTAACGATGGAGGAAGAGCAGTAGATGAGGATGTCGTCGGCGTATTGTACCACAGCGAGGATCTCTGGCATGAACGGGGAGTAGAGGAGTGAACTTTGTTGATATTCGAACTGAGGAACTACAGGTATGGTGCGAGCTTAAATACCTAAATGATATTACTTTACGTAGATGGTCGGAGTAGGTCCGGAGATGTGGCGTAAGTTGCCAGCGACTGTAACGAACATCGGAGATGTCGGTCAACGGACCATGCGGAAAAGGCGATGCATAACTAAACGGGAATATGAATATGAAATGCATAAAGGCATGGAGTTATGAATATGAAATGCACGATGGCAACGTGCGGAGATGCGGAGGTAACGGATGTCCGGAATGTCGGAGGACGATCGGAGTGGATCGGAGATTCGGAGACGGATATAACAGTATTCCCCTCTTAGGTCTGACACCCATGGAAGACCGCGAGAAAATAAACAAGGTCATGTGGTCTCGGTTATTTAACGGAGATGAGCGGCCCAAGGGTTTTCTTCCAGTTACCACCAACATGCCCCAAGACTCAAACATACAACCCCGCACTCCAGCGCCAACCTCGACGACTCCGAAGAGGAGCTCCTGCGCCGTCTGGCGCAGGTACACAAGGAGAAGGAGGAGGCGGAGGCAAGGAAAAAGGCGGAGGCCGAGAGGAGGGCAAAGAAGGCGGGGAAACAGAGGGCGGAGAGCAGAGCGGAGGAATCGGAGGTCCGGGGGGAGGCGTGTCAGGCCTGTGTGCAGGCGACGGTGGAATGCAAGTGGGCATTGTGAGTACCTTCTCCATTTCCTTTTTGAAAAGGCACTGCATGCCAGCGGTGCAAGGATGGCAAACGGGTATGCCGGAAGGCCGGCGAGACACGGGCAAAGCGGAAACAGGGAAAGATGGAGGAGGCCGTGGCGGAGGTTGCGGGCCCAAGCGGGGCAAAAAGCTGCTGCGGCGCAGGGGTCGCAGAGGAGCTCCGGGAGCTCCAGGAGGAGAAGGAGGAGAAGGAGGAGCGGTCGGCGAGGGTCAGTTGGGCACTGCTCCGGCAGCTGCAAATTTTAAACAACCACCTCGCCTACCACAATTTTTTGCTGGAGGCAGCAGCTCCGGAGTTGGAGGATGACGGAGGGGAGAAGAAAGAAAGGGAGAAAGGTGCAGAAGAGGATGAGGAAGAGGACGAAGGGAGAGATGAGGGGTTGGACGAGGGAGCTTGTGGAACTGCAAGCGGAGAAAGAGGAGGGGGAGAAAAAGCAGGCAAGGAAAGCGGAAGAGAGGAAATGGGCGGGGGAAGCGGAGGAAGAAACAAATGGAGGAGTCGGAGGAAGGGTCGGAGGATGATGGTCCGCCGGCCAAAAAGGCCAAAACCCAGTAGCCCCTCCCCCCTCTAATTTCTTTTTATTATTATTTTTTATTTTGCAATATGAATGCCTTGCGCAGTTCGTTTCTCTGGATATGCGGAGTGGAAGTCCGTGACTAAGTCTGTCGTGTGTTTGAGTTCCGTGGTGGGTAACCATAGCGTAGCCAACGGGCTAGGTAGAGCAGTTTGCAAGAACGCCGACGATCCAGTTTGGTGTCAAGGATTTCGGCGATTTCGTATTCCACTTCTCCTTCAACGTCGATCGGAGGAGGCGGAGTTACTGTCCGGTTCGGAATGTCGTTCGGAACAGATCGCTCCAGCATGGAGATGTGGAAAACGGGGTGAACACCGCGTATGGTGTCCGGAAGTCGGAGGGTGTAAGAGTGTGTACCATTCCTGGCAAGGATGTCAAAGGGGCCAAGGTACTTTTCAGGCAGCTTTTTCGAGGGTCGTGGAGTGCGGAAAAACTTAGCCTTCACAAATGCTTGCTGTCCTACTTCGAGCGGAGGGGCCGGAGCCCGCCGGAGATCGGCCAACCCCTACGCTCCGGATGGACGGAGAGGTTCGGATGATAACCTTTATTGGTGAAGAAGGGCGAGATCATTGTTGTACGCGAACTCCGCAAGCGGAAGTAGCTCGGACCAGTTGTCCTGCTGATAGTTGCAGAAGATGCGGAGGTACTGTTCCAAGGTTTGGTTGGTACGTTCGGTTTGACCGTCGCCTTCAGGATGGTAGCCAGATGTGAAGTGCAGAGTCATGTTGAGGGCTTTTCCGAGGGAGCGGAAAAAGCGGGAGACGGACTCCGGGCCTCGGTCGGAGGTGACATGTTCCGGTAGAGAACACATGCAAAATGATCAAGGTGGCTAGATCTTCGGAGGTGCAGTGGATTGTAGTCGGAACAAAAATGCTTTGTTTTGTCATTCGGTCAACAATAACAAGGATTGCATCAAATCCGCCGGAGGTCGGAAGTGTCTCGATGAAGTCCATGGCTATGGAGTTCCACAGAAGGTTCGGAACTGGGAGTTGCTTCAGCGTACCATAGGGCTTGTGGCGTTGAGGTTTAGAGCGCATGCAAGTGGTGCAGGATTTGCAGTACTTTTCGACAAAGTCTCGAAGACCAGCCAAGTATAATCTCGTTGAATGAGACTAACTGTCTTGTTCTGTCCGGGGTGTCCGGAGAGAATATGGTCGTGCTTGTTGCGGAGGGTGCGGAGCCGGAGGGTATCGGAGTCGGGGACGTAAATGCGACCACTATGACGGAGGAAACCGTCGGAGTCTACGGACCAGTGCGGTTTGTGCTCCTTGAGATGGTCGGCATAGATTGGGTCGGATGGGAGTGAACCGAGGATGTTGGAGTGCAACTGTTCAATGTCTATTATGACTGTGGCGCGGAGAACAGGGGTGAACAACTCCGTAGCTCGGAGAGATGCGGACAGCTGTTCTTGGGAAAAGACTGGTCGGAAGTTGCTTGGATTTACCGACGATAGTCGCTATTCCCCTCTTTGGGATAGACCTCCCATCGTCTAGTCAAAGAGTCCGGTTTGGTACCAAGACGTCCGGGGCGGAAGCGAATCAAGAGATCGGGTGAGAACCTTTGTAGTGGCGAAGTACTCCAGGTTCTTGTGGTCCGTGACAACGTCGATCGGAGCAGCGGAGCCTTCAGGGTAATGTCGCCATAGTTGAGTTCCGGGGTGTAGGGGTCATAGGTCGATCAGGAATCCAATGTGAGGACCGGTGCTTTGGTAAAAGCGAGTTTCAACTCGTTGAGCGCACTCCGTGCGGAGTCGGAGAAACGGAACGGAGTACCCTTCCGGGTGAGTCGGGTGAGCGGAACAACGATGTCCGAATAACCATGGATGAAACGTCGATAGAAATTTGCGAATCCAAGGAAAGACTGTACGTCCTTCACTTTCCGAGGTTCAGGCCACTCTTGAATGGTCTTTACCTTGGTTTCGGACATGCGGAGACCGGAGGGAGAAAGGATGAAACCAAGATATTCGACTGTGTCGACAGAAAATTCGCACTTGTCGGAGCGGACGTAAAGTCCGTTCTTGCGGAGACGTCGGAGAACTTCCTTGACATCGTCGGGGTGCTTGGCGGAGTCGTCGGAGTATATGAGAATGTCATCGAGGTAGACCACCACTGTAACATCGAGGAGGTCACTGAAGATGTCATTCACAAATCGCTGAAAAGCAGCAGGGGCGTTGGATATAGTTCGGATTGTGAAATGGAGTACATAGGTCCAATAGGGGGGAGTCGATCCGTCTTCTAACTCGATGCGGAGTTCATACGGACGATGCGGAGCGAGGGTGTCTGCTTTTGTCTTGCTAAAAGCATCGGCAAAATCGTCATATTCCTCTTTGTCGGACATGGAAACGGATTGGGCGGAGATCGTGTGGTCGGAGAGGTGAATTCGGAAAGATTGGGCACCCGGAAGTTTGCAAGCGTGCACAAATGCGGCTGCATTTATCAATGCAATATTCGGATGTGCCGGAGTCGGAGGTCGGAGTATCGGGAGAGGTCTGCGGAGGTAGCGGAGGTGACCTGGCAGAAGACGTCAAGGTCGGAGACTCCTTCAAGAGCTGTGGATGGAAAGTAATACTGCCCAATACATAGGATTGTAGCAGGTGAGCCAGTTGTATCCAAGAACCATAGAACGGGAGGAATCGAGCGGAGTCACGTAGGCTGTAATGGCCATATATTCACCGGAGGAAAAGTATACAGGGAGATCAACCGCCTGAGTAATGACGGAGTTGGACGTTCCGTCAAATAATTTAAGTTCGATCGGAGGTATGGAGGTGAAAGGGAGTTTATAGGATGAAGCATAACGGGAGTCAATAAAACAATGAGTAGAGCCGGAGTTCACAAGGGCGGCTATCGGAGACGAATCGGAGATAAGCGGAGATGTAAGTCGCACACGGAGGGAATTGGGATCGGAAAGAGCGGAAGCGTTGAGTAGAGCGGTAGTACAGATGGGTTCAACACAGTCCTCAGGCCATACGGAGTCCTGTGGACTGCCCGCTATTTTTTTGTTTCGTCCAGAGTCTTGGGCTTGGGCAGCACATGCCTTAGCCTTAGAGGCGGCGGATGAAGACTTCAGGCAATCTTTCGCAATGTGTCCTGCTTTCCCACATTCCGAGTTTGTCGGAGATGTCGGACTTGGGAGTGGAGGAAGGCTTCGACTGTTTGCCCTGGTTCTGTGTCTGCGGTTTGGCTTTGGGTTTTTATCGGAGTTTGCGGAGGGGGTTTTAGCTTCGGATTTGTCGGATTTGGATGCGGATTTGTCGGAGCGGGATTTCTGGCGATGACGTTCCCAGTGGCGAGCATCAATAGTCTGTGCTAGCTCCCTAAGTGCTGGTAACGTGCTTGGCTTTGCTTGAGTCCCAAGGACGTCTTTAATCCGCTCCGCCAACCCGGAGTAGTACCGGTGATGCAGGGCGGAGCTGTCCCAGTGCGTTTTGGCAGCAAGGTGTGTGAACTCGATATTATACTTGAGAATATGTTGATTTTCGCGCATTTTGAGATTGTCCAGAGAGTCGGCAGCATCCGCAACGGGGTCAATGACCCCGAATTCCGTGCGGAGTGTGCGGAGGAATGCGGACCAATCTTCGTACCAGTCCGGGGGGTTATCCGGGTCCGGTTCGATGATGAAATGCTCGAAATAATCGAGAGCTGTGCCTCGGAGGAAGGAGATGCCGAGAGTGATTTTGGCAGAGTCATCGTCATACTCGGAGTTCTCGCGGAAGAACAATGTGCATTGGAGGATGAACTGGTTCAGTTTCCGGGGATCGGAACCGTCGAAGGTGTCCGGATCCTTAGCCTTTTTGTGATGCTTGTGACCTTTGCTGCGTTTGAGTTCATTGGTCATTAAGAGGAAAGCATCCGCAAGGGCTTGTGGGCCGAAAATATTCTGAGGAGACGGGGGTGCGGATTCTATGGGGGAAGTGGGGATCGGAATATTATGCGGAGGTGTGATGGGCCGAAAACCCGGAGGTGTCGGAGTAGTCGGAGTTACGGGGGATAGTTCTGTTAAACGTTGTTCGACATTTTGTAGAACTTGCTGCCTAGAAGTGCCAGCTTCTGCAGCTTTTGCTGTCTTGGTGTTTCGGAGTGCCATGACTAGCAGGAATCCAAAAACGGTTTGAGTATGCGAGGCCTAGGGGCCTGAAAAACGGCGTTACTCTCGACCTTGACCCACCTCGACTGCCACTTGCACGCATGGCAGGAAATCCAACCCTTTCCGTCGCGAACTATCTTGAAGCATGTGCTGAAAAGTATAATAAAGAGGAATTTGGACAGAGCCAGTCAATTCAAGTTCTACTTTTACATATTGGTTGTAGCAATGTTGTTCAAAAATGCATGAACCGCTCCATTATTGATGCCCAGTAGCCCGCTTGTTCCAGCTTGTCCACTTATCGGCAAAGTCACCAGTTGTACCTTCTTCCCTACGATGAGTAACCCATAGATAATGCCAAAAAGTGGTTCCTGGGTTTCTTTATTATACTTTTCAGCAAATGCTTCAAGATAGTTCGTCAACTGCTCCACGGAATCCCCCAAAGACCGATCAGATGGCTTTATCTCAACGACCAAAAGCACTCGATCATTGTCTTTGGACTCTGTAGCCTTGACCACAATAAAGTCGGGAATTCCAACCCCAATCTCACTGCCTCCAAAACCTCGGGGGAGGACCTCGGCGTGATATGAATCAAGAGACGCACGAATGGTCGCATCAACATCATTGACAAATTCCGGACGAATTTTTCCCTGGGGTTTCACCATGAACTGGTGTAGGACAGGAAAATACGAGACCAATAGACTGTTGGTGGGGCCGTATAAAGATGCCTCATAGCGCGGTCCTGTCTCGCCACCAACAGCTATGATTCGCTGAAGGACCCACTCAGGAGCATCGCTAATTGTAGGCATAGCTATCCAGTGTATTAAGATATGGTAAATTAGGACGAGGAGGCAACATACCACAGTTTATGCGATCCGAGAAACTGATATTGCCGTTATCGATCAGATGTTTATATAGAACTACGTTAGTTTGGTCTCAGGCTTCTAAAACCATCCTCTAGTAGGACTTAGCACCACCATTGTTATCTAATCTAATCAATCTGTGCCAAACAAATAGAAGACGGGAGGTGGTTAAGTCCTATAGAGGCTGCAGCCTCTACCTGTCAACGTAACAAGATCAACCGACAGAAGCCACCTCCCATCTTCTAATTGTTTGGCACAGATTGATTAGATTAGATAACAATGGTGGTGCTAAGTCCTACTAGAGGATGGTTTTAGGAGCCTGGTTTGGTCTGATTTGTACAACAAGCAAGAGCAAAGTCGGGCGTGGGTAGCCCGAAAAGACCCGCTCTTCTCGCTGTATCATACATAGGGTCAGTTCCCCGTTCTTCTCTTCATCTCAACTTCCTGATGCCTTACTAAGATGTATCTTCATTTCGGAGGCTACAAACGTACTCCTGAGCAAATACGCACATGGTTCGAAGAGCGGGGCGTTGAACTCGATGAGGGTTTTTACATGGTTTTGGGCAACCGTTACCTTCGCAAGAAGAATCTCAAGGCCCGTATAAGGTCGTGCGACTATGAAGGGCAACATTCCTTCCTCATTTTCACACACACAACTACTACCGATGACTCGATTCGCTCCCGCAGCCGGGTCATCTTCAAAGAAGATGATCAGGCCCGTGGCATCAAAGCGGAGATGGGGCTTCAAGATGTCGAGTTCACAACTATTGCTGTGTATGTTTGATGGAAGGTGAGCATACAATCACTGTAAGTGCTGCCTACTGTGCTGAGAAATAGCAGCATGCCAACCAGATCCTTTGTTGGTTATTCTGTGCTATGTATCGTATAAAGTATTTAAACTCCGATACCGTGTGATATTTGAGTCCAGACGTTGATGCACCGGAAATTCCCGATTCGGAGCTAAAACTGCAACCTCGTTTTGTTTTCCTGTGCCACATCATCATCACAAGCCAACCTTCGACTTCTACGACTTCCTTTGAAGGAAGCCGTTCGGTGCGCGAGCCCGATGTCAGAGTCGACGGGCCCCACGTCCCCAGCGCGAGCGGGTGACGCCAAACACAGCATGTGCGGGGTGCTGGCGATGCAGAATAGCGCGGGTTTGTCTCCCCAACCTTCGACTTCGCACCGCCGACGGGCCCACATCCCCAGCAAATGCGGTTCTGTGAGGGGAGGGGATGCAGTGGCTGTGCACTAGGATTTTGTCTTGTCGATAATGACCTCAGTGCGGTGAAGTGGAGAGCTGGTGCCAGCCGCCCACCAGCCCACAGTGAGAGGGTCGCAGTGATGAAGAGCTGTTGCCAGCCGCTCAAACTGTGCCTGTTGTCAGTGTACTGCGATGATCTCCTGAGCCGTGTTACTTTGATGTTACCCATGTACATCTTGATCTGCATCTCATCTCCTGTCCAGCTTCAGTAGCCTCATGGCCTCCCAACTTTGTCTACAACATCTGCATGCAATGTGTGTCCTTCACTCACACCATTAACGACAATGACCGTGGCAGATTCCCTGTTGTCTGTGCTCATTACTTCACCCGCCTCTGCACCACGTTAGCCTCGTCATATCATCACATGCCAATCTTCGACGTCTGCGACTTCCTTTTCAAGGAAGCTGTTCGGTGCGCGAGCCCGATGTCAGAGTCGACGGGTCCCACGTCCCCAGCGCGAGCGGGTGACGCCAAACACAGCATGTGCGGGGTGCTGGCGATGTAGAATAGTGTGGGTTTGTCTCCCCAACCTTCGACTTCTGTGGCTTCCTTTCAAGGGAACTGTTCGGTGCACGAGCCCGATGTCAGAGTCGAAGGCCCCCGCATTCCCAGCGCGAGCGGGCGACACCAAACACAACGTGTGTGGGGCGACTACTCCTGTTTGGCCTGTGTCTGAGCATTTGTGGACAGGCTGGTTGGGCCAGGAGGGGGTCGACTTTTTCAACCTGTGTCGGGGACTGGTTCTGGCTGAGCACACCATGTGATCTGTCATGTAGCGTTCGTAGATCCCTGTTTCTTTAGCTCACTCATCTGAGGGAACGACGCCCCATCTGACCCACCATCTCCGAACACCGCGCGACAGTCCTCGCCACACCTGCGTAGTGTTGCAGGATTGCACGTCGGGCGAACCCTAGGGCTTACGCGGGGCGTCTAAGGCGCACTTAAGGCCATGTCAGCCATATTCCGTTACGATTCCCGTCGAGCGGTCTTCGTGGACAAAGTGGCGAGGAAACGGACGAAGGATGAGAGACAGGATGCCAGGGACTACTCCCCGACAAAACGGCCCTCGCCCGCGAGGAGTGCAGAGAGGAGACCACGAGCAGCGTCGTTGATTGAGGACTGTGCGAAAACTCCAGGCTGTACAGCCACACCGGATGCAATTGGCTGTCGAGACACAGGCATGTGCGGACTGACGTGTCAGGCTGGGTCCACTGATGGCTGACACTGCGTCGGGCTTGGCTGTGGCTGTGACGGACTCCCAAGAGGCCGCGCCGATGCAGACCTCCCACACTGATGAGCGAAGGCACAGCCTATGAGTCAGCGCCTGCCGTGGTGCCGTCGTGATACAGGATCAGGATGGAATCATCAACATCATTTCGGCGGACTCAATAGGCTGAGGAGTTTCTCGCCGCGTTACAGTAACAAGTCATAATCTCTAGAGCTAAATTAAATACATATGCTTCTCCGTCGAATACTGATGTACAAGTTTCTGAGCGCATTCGAATGGATGTTGGATCGAGACCTCTAAAATGTATGTATCCAGGAGGATGGGGAGAGTCGTGGAGAGCAAACGGGTATGTGCGAAATGGTGTCCTAAGGATAAACGCCGCCACGACAGGCATAAGAATAGGCGAAAAGGAAGAGAGCGGTGCCATCGAAATAGCCCACTTCTCTACGCAGATGTTAGTGCGGAATTCAGCTCACGTCACGATTTCACCTGGTCCTTAATGTGCTTGGCGACAATGCGCTCCTTGTGCAATAAACGGCCTTCGCCGCCTCGATTTGGCTGCCTACTGGCGTAATCACCCATTCGATGCACTCTCCAGCCCCGGTTCCTCCGTCTCTCATCTCCTGGATTCATGCTGGCAGCTCAATTTAACTACAGGAAGTTGTTTGCATTACGGATTCTTGGTCGACCTCGACGAAAACGAACTCGGACCCGCCGTGCTCTGCAACGGCCCACACCCCAGTATTATTTGTCTTGCTCGTGTATTAATCACATGCTCAATGACAGCCTGCCCTCAAATACTCAGAGCTCTAAGGCGGCAGGCGGAGTTTGAATACGAACAACCCACACTTTCCACATCATTGTGAACAGAACCGCAGACAAGGGGCGCTTCACATCGTAGACACGAAATAACCACTTTATAAGACTATCGAATTACCATATAGCATGGATTCAAAACTATCTGCCCAAGGGGAAAACAAAGTAGGCATACAATATAGCGCCCATGGATAATGTCCTCACAACACGATCCAATAATGCCAGGTCGCTGAGCCTTCAAAAAAGAGGCGCAGAATTGAGGTACAGAGGCCAAATTGAGATAATGAGTTCTTTATTGATAATCAGTAGAAATTTGATCCAATACGTTTTCTGGATATTGAGGCTGCTGTGGACGATTCGGAGCCTCATACAGATGAAGAAGACGACTCATCTGATGGTGCATAGCCATTGCATGTCATTGGCAAATTTTCAGACTAACATTACTCAGACTTCACAGAAAATGATGAGCCAGCACCTGTCGATATGGAGTTGTCCCATCGACTCCTGTATCGGGAACACGCAAGGGCATATGCCGAAGAACATGAATGGGAGGAACTATTAATCCGGGCGCGTCAACAAGCATTATCTGAAGAAAAATTGAAAGAAATATCCGAGTCACGACCCGAACCCCCTCCCTTTATACGATTAACACACAATGATGTTAAACTATACAGAGTTGCGGTAAAGGTAAGATATATCACGGTAATCATGTTGAGCCCGAACCAACGCCACCCAGCCCGGCACCGAGGAAACCAGCACTTTCAAATTGTTTAAAAGAATCATATCAACAGGCGACAAGTATTCATCTATACGGGCCATAATAGGACGTCATTCAATACCGGGTTGCATTGCAATCGAAACAGAAGACGTGGCGACAATCACATATCTTTGTGAGGGGTTTTCCGATATAACGGCCCACAAGATAAATCTCGTTGTGCCAGATGAGGTCCATGGATACCTGCGCGAAACAACACCATTCATACCGAAACACCATCAATGGATCCAATTGCGCCGTGGGCAATACCATGGAGACATTGCCTTGGTTATTTATATATACAGCAGCACCCACATAGACGCGCTCGTTGTCCCTCGCATTGACCTCTCCCATTCATCGAATCGAAAGTCACGAAAAGGGAAACAAAAACAAATGGCACGACCTGCACGAGTACTCTTTGATCCAACGGCCGTCAGAGCAGCATATGGGGAGAAAGCAGTCGACCCCAGAAACCAGGTGTTTGATTTTCAAAACAACACATACATGGACGGTTATCTCATAAAGGATTGTATGCCGCCTTACATTGAGGCAAGGCCAACCAAGGAGGACATACTTCTGTTTGCAAAAAGCCGGCGCATTCCCGACAATTTCGTACAGCAACAGCTGGACCTCATAGAAAGTCGAAGATTGCGCATCGGAGATCAAGTCAAGGTCATTGCAGGAAGTACTGCCGGATCAGTCGGTTTTGTCGCCATCGTAAACGAGGATGACGTCGACATCATAACAATTCACGACAACATACGCATCACCGTCCCTTTGTCTCATGTGTCCAAGAACATTTCCATTGGAGACGAAATATTGGTAAATGTCGGTCCGCACAAAGATTTCATCGGATGGGTGGTTTCTGTTTCAGGTGAGGTTCTGGTGGTATGCGACAGAAAATCAGCACAAGAGGTGATATCAACCCTCCAATCTTACCACCTTCTGACTTACTTTTGGATCAGATTATTATAGCGTCATGTTACGTTGAATTTGTCTATCCAGATATTGGTCTAGCTGATATCCCAGCAATACATGACCAGCACCGCGCTGACAAGGTTGCCTTTTTGGCCAAACGTGATGACCCTAACTCCAAATTTATAGGCTGTCGCGTGCGTGTGATAGGACATACTGCATTCAAACAGTACACAGGTATTATAAGGTCCACACAAGCAAACGATGTCGTCCTGGTAGAAATGGATGCCACCCAGAGATGCGAACCAGTATCCTTGGCAAACTTGACCTCAATGTATGTGTTAATTCCATATTACTTGTATATATTTAATTCATTCTACAGATATGACGCCACGTTCCGACCCCTGAATCATATGCGTGGATCAGATGCGTTGAGATCCAGCATCAATTTACATGAAAGATACCAGAAAACTACACCGCTGTCAAGTCATCCATTAACACCGTCAACACCCCTCCCACCTTCAATTATTGGCCATGTCAGTCCAGCCTGGGATCCTTCCTCACGAACACCTGGCTCCCAACGCCGTGACTATTTTAAAACATTTGTAACGATATCACTTAACATCAAATTCAGGCAAAAATCCATGGATGCTTGCAATGTGGGCTCAGGACAAACGAATCAAGGTCAAGATACAAGATACAAGACCGGTTCTACGTGATCCAGGCTGGAAAAGTGGAGACTATGAAAACAGGGAAGGTATTTGGACAGGCGTAGAAGACATGGACGCCAAGATTATTTTTGACAGGACAACAATATTGAAGGTTCCTGAACGATGTGTTTCCATTGTTCGCCCCACAGTAGTCGGTCAGCTTGTGGTACCGTTCGAGGGGGATATCGCAGGAACAATATACAAAGTAGTGTCTGTCAATGGAGGACGCTGTGATGTCAAACCGCCAAATGCTGGGCGTCGGGTACCAAAAATGGAATTCAAGACAGAATCTCTCGCCGTAATATTGCCTTGATTATATAAATACATACCTTGCAACTAGCCCAACATACAGCTAACAATGCAAAAACACAACAAAATAGCGGAAACTATCACAAACGCAATACATAGTTTTCAACGGTATTTTTTTATGGTGGACTTTTTTCTAAAATCAAAAGACAGACGATAAAAAAACTTGATATATTTCATGATTTGATTTTTATTACTCGTTTGCTGTTGTACTGTTTACTAGATGCATAGATATGGGTCCTAATGGCAGTTGGACGGATGCTTGGAATACGCTAAGGTACCTTGTACTTCAAGTTGTACTTGCACGTGCAACTATGAAAATTCAATGTTACACGTGATCACAGGCAACCTGCCCTCCACATTTGCCACGCACTGTTTGATCTGAGTTTCAAAAGTTCAACTTGTTTCTAATCTTAGAAAATTCAGTTAACAGCCTAAGTCGCGTCACTGGCGCAACAGTTTCCTTAAATAATATAGTCAGTCAAGTAGAATAAAGAAAGAAAAAAACAAGTATGTCGTTGCATACGAGTTCGAGCACAAAATAATAAGCTGACCACATGTATACTAGCTTGGAATATGATAGAAGGATGCATGTCGACAACCCCCAGCCCCTGAATTCAACATTCCCGATGGAATTCTCCAATCTCATGAAGCCAGGGATGCACGATTTCCTTACATTTATCAAGTAAAGGACCACCTTCTTATCGACCGCACCAAATGGGAAACCCAATCAACTGGACGCATTTTGGTTTTTGTTGTCGACACATCCCTGGCAGCCATGCGAAAAAATTTAGATTTTGAGAAAGAGCTTGTCGTCCCGATGGGGTCCGATGAGTATATTCAGAGCCTGGGTAAGTTCGTCATATGGTATTCATCCACCATATAACAAGTGCTAACGTTACCACACCTTAGGATTCTTTGAACGATTTGATAACGACATCCTTTTCGCTCGCGATTTCCAGGGACAGAGAATTGACGGCATGCTCAACCCTTGTAATGATACATCTCCTTATAAAAATGGACCGCTGACCAACGCCACCATTCTTTCTCAGTGGAACGCTAGTCTCTCCGGATATCATTAAGATCATGGATGATACACTAGGTCCAAAAGACAAAAGCGGTCCAGATAAACCTGTCAAGATAGAAGGAATGACGATGTGATAAAAAATACGCGTTGCTATATACAATTGCTCAGTCATTCCAACTCTCCAAAAATCTCATATACCCAGTCGCTGCAGCAAAAGTGACGGAGGATGAGCTGAATGATAGCCATACCCTACATAGAACGGCTGCACTTGTAAGTGTACTGACACGTGTTGTTGTGTTCAAATTGACAATAAAATGAATATAAAGGCAACAACAACAATCGGCATGGCTTCGCTCCGAAAATATGCCCCAAAAGACACCGTTGAACGGCTGGAAACTATTCGTGAAAAAGGACCACTTCCTATGAGTGAGAATACCGCGCAAAACAGCTTCCGTGGGCTTCCTATTCCCGAAACGCTACAGAAGAGGTTGGGCGTTGATCAAGAAACATCTGAAACTGAGTTGGTAGAGGGTGTCAATGATGTGAATGACAAGAACAGCAGCATCTCGGATGGCGATTCGGTATGATACCCTGATGATCTATCCAATTCAGAAGGTGAAGAAATGCAAGATAACGATGAAGATGCTCTGCCTCCGACCTGTATGTAACAACAAAATATACAAATCATGTACTGACGGATGCGTTAGTCGGTTCTTGTGTAGATCCAATGGATTACATTGTCCAATATCTTTCCTCATCAGGCATTTGGGATGTCATTGAAGATTTGACCCCTGCGACGCAGGCTGCTAGATCCCCAGATTCCCAAAAATTAAGTCAAAAACATAACTAAAAAAAACATAGTTTTTATGGAAGAAGCATTCAAGGTTGACGCTCGAAGGCCGGCGCGGGGCTCAGCTATAAAGGCCTGCGCGGGTTTGGTCGAACCTTAGGAACGGATCCGAGGGGAGGGGGTTGGGTGGCGACAGAGGCCCTGGCCTCGGTGCGGGCTCAGCGAAAGTGTTGGGACCCGGCGTGGGCTCGGGGGAAGCCCTCGGAGCAGAAGGAGCTCTTGTGGCTATTTGGCCGCGCTCCCCGCCGCGTCCGTGTTTCTCGACTTCCTCGTCCATTTCTTGTATCCCTGCAACACCCGTCCCCGCCGCCCCTTGCGCCTCCTTGTTTCTGCCATCCGCCATAACCACATCCTCCAGGGCCCTTGGTTTGTCAGCCCCCGCCTGCTTTGGTTCTAGGACGCCCTCCATACCATCGTCTTCCATAACCCCCGGCCCCTGAGGTTCAACCCCCTCCATTTTCCTGCCTTCCATATCCCCTGACCCTTCGACTTCCGGCTCGTTCGGCGGCGCAGCCCCCCCCGCGCCATTGTTTTGCGGCCCCCTTGTATCCTGACCAACTTCAACACCGTCGCCTGTTGACTCTTCACCACCTCCCTGCACATCCGCAGCGCTCAACTCATCGCCGTCCCGGTCGCTCGAGCCATCGCCGTCCCGGTCGCTCGAGCCATCGCCGTCCCGGTCGCTCGAGCCATCGCCGTCCCGGTCGCTCGAGCCATCGCTGCTGCTTTCGCTTGACTCACCCCCATCCTCCTCACTCTCCTGGGTCCGAAGAGCCTTCAATGCCGCTCGAACAAATTTTTCGTCGGAAAACTCGGCTGCTTCCCCTTCTCTGCTTCTCACCCACTTTTCAACCAACCTACTCGACCTGTCATATATGTACGGCATCTTCTCAATGCATTCCCCAGGCGTGAGGTGGACCCAGTGCAGGGAGCGGACCTCCTCGGGTAGGAGAATACACAGGAGCTCCACATCGCCCCCTTTCTCGATGCCCTTCAGGAGGTTCAACAGGTATTCCTGGGGCCGTCGACGAGGGTCGGGTGCTATTGTTAGGTGAGAATCAGAAAAGGAGAAACGAGAAGTAATTGACTCACCTTTCTCTCCGTTCCTGACCTTACACAAAGTCAAGGGTTTACAAAACGATATGGGGGGAGTGTCACCTTCGTTCCATATTTGAGGCATTTTGGCCTGCCCTTTGAAATTCACCTTATGTTTTTTTCTATCCTCACTCTCCATGTACCACCGCACCTCTTCCTCAATGGTTTTCTCTACGTTGTAGTGCGTGATCTTTCCCTTCCACCAGCTCCAATCCCCGGCCGGTGCCTCCTGAGCCTCAATGAGGGGGAGATGTTTGTAGTCGGACCCTGGGATGCAAATGAGTATAGCTCTGCTAGGTCAACCGGGAGAAGGCCTACGAAAAAATGAAAGGTTACTCTCCGAGGTGGGGTCCAACTTGAAGGACCGAGGAGACTCCTTCAAGGCCTGCTCAACTGCCGTGCCATGCCAATCCCTAAACTCCCTTATGCCAAACTCGGTGAGGGACCTAACTGAGCTTGGGAGCTCGTCCAATGGCAACGCTATCAGCTCCTGGACCACGTAACGCCTATAAAGCACGTATTGGACGGCTTTGACGGCGACGTTGTCTCGACAGCGCAATTTGATGAGGTCGTCGTTGCTGAGGCTTTCTTTTCCTGCCAGTCCTTTGACCTCTTTCTCCCACCAGTTTAACAGGGTCTCGTTGAAAATGCAGCCGTACATCAATCTATGCCAAAGATCACAGTATCGATTCGGGAGGAAGAGGCTCCCAAGAAAGCCCGGCCTCTCACCAGCCAGAATTTGCACCTGGACCTCAAGCCACCCTTTGGAGTCCCCGAGTAAATTGACACTCCTAGGAGGCTCGTAGCGCGCTGCTTTCTCAACATAGTCTGCCCAGTCTTGCGGTTTGATCGGCGACTTGACTGTTGGAACCTGCCAGCCGGTAATGCGGTCCGCCGGCGAAAGGTATACAAGAGGGGCCATGGGTCCTTTGTTGTCGATGCGATTCCAGAAAGCTACCCTTAAATAGGTGACAACACGTGTTTTGATGGAGGGAAACAGCGCTGATGGGGGCAGGTTAAGGGGTGCCGTAAGTTGAACCCCTGGCACTTCTTCTCCCCTCCCAATTCGCAGCTCGTCCAAGTTTACCATGTCAGCTCAAGGTTCTCAAAGAGCAGGAAGAAGCGCTGGGTCCCGGGGCGTCATACGCGGCACTGAGGGCCGCGCGACTCCGAAGGACTTGCAAGGCCGGGCCAGCTTCTTGGGGCAAGCGAGGGCAACAACTGGAGGAGAAGCTTTCTGTAAGCAAATCTACACACCTCCCCCTGGCATCCTCACTGAAGCTTTCGTCTGAAGCCCTGTCCCACAGGAGGACGGAGCCGGATTTGCGTCGCGGAGGCCCTTTCAGGAGCGAGGCTAGGATGTCGGCCAAGGGAGAGGGTTCGGGTAAGATTATAAACGTTTCGTTCTGATACACCTGACCCTCCCTTCCATACATAGCCCCACTCCATCGGCAACAGAGCCTGAATTTCCATGCGCCCCGCCCGTCTGAGGCCACTAGCAAAGCTGAAGAGGATTGCAGGATGGTCGATCTCACACTGGACGATCCTATGCCAGGCAGGATCGAGGTGGACTACCTGGCGCTCGCAAAGGGGATGAGGCACGTCCACTGCAGTTTCTGCAAGTCGCCTTCCTCCGGCCTGGTCTTTTGCAGGGGCTGTGGGGCCGCAGTGTGCCTACAGGAGGGCCATGGGGAGACGGGGTGTATTGCGTACGGCACTCTCCAGAAGCCTGCAGAATTCAAATGCCACCCCTGCCTGCTAGCTGGTCCCCAGCCTCAACGCATCCCCTACCGGATTTCTGGCTTCGGCAGACGGCACCAGACACCAGTGGCATGGCCGCTCCTTCTGCAGAGGGTGACACTTCTTGGCCTGGATAAACATGCGCTTACGATCCTCAAGGAGGTCATGGCATACTCGTACCGGGATGCCAAGGAGGTGCGTCTCCTGTCCCCCAACACCCAGGAATATCTAACCCAGCAATGCAACAGAACTTGATCTCTAATGAGATTGAAATGAGTACAACAAGGGCGAAGACAATGCGACTGGCCCATGAGGCGAAGGACCTGAGCTTCATTGCCAGAACTCGGGGCGAAGGTCTCCCACCCAACTGCATCATTGCCATCGATACCCACAGCAACTCCTGGAGCGGCCTCCTTCAATCAACAGGTGGCTTGGGCGGTGCTCAGGAGACTTTAGATCTTGGGGACCTCCTCAGGATTTACATTGGAAAGGAGGTGATGAGGGCGATGGGGGCGGCTGCTGAGGATGCACGTCGGGATCAGCGTCTAGAGACGATCGCTGGGGGTGGGCGGGTCTGGTCCTCTCTGTTAGCGAAGAACCGGGGTGGGGTCCGGGTTGTGATCCTGATTTCCTGCGGGCCCGCCGTTAGACAGAGGGACCAGTTTGAGGGCATCTCAAAGCTGGTCATGAGGTACTCTCCCACCACCTCCATTCTCTCTAGCACTAACAATTGACAGTGATGAGATCGACCTTTTTGTGGGGTTTTCGGGTGAGGAAACCTTAGTGGAGGGGGTTCAGCCGTTCGTCTCGGCACTCACACAGAGGGTTGCCTTCATGGGCATTCAGGACATCTACAAGGATGTCTCACTTGTCCTCGCGGAAAGCCAGTCAGTCCTGGATGGAAACAACGTCCTCATCATATACAAAGAGAAGAATGAAAATGGTGAGTGGAAGGTGCAGAGGAAGGCATTCGCAAGGCACACCGAAGCCCGCGCGTTTGGCTACCAATTCCAGGCCTGCCCCACACCACAATGCCCTGGGCATGAGAATGCATTCAATCTCTGCCCCCAGACAGAACGCGGAAAGGTGCGTTTGGTTTGCGCAGGCTGTGGGTGGAAGTCGGGTTGGGTGCCTTTGGTGGACAACGACCACTTCAAGGCTCCTCAAGGGTCCATTGCACCCTGGGTGTGGGCCCATGAATTTCCTGCCACTGATGCCCTTCGATCGCTGTTCATCAATGCCGAGAAGGGTCAGCAGGTCAGGCTAGGGAAGAAGAGGAAAATGGAGGGGTCTAAATAGTTTCCATTCATCTATACTCCATCTGCCTGAATGTGCCAATCTCAATCCCTACCAAGATCTCAGTCTCACCATCCTGCACTCACATCCCTCAACAGTTTCCAGACCTATCTGAGCTAAGATTTCCCTCATTAGGAATCAAGCTCTGTCGCCATTTGGCCTTACTGTCACACGGAGCACCCTGTCCGTCTACCTGCCGCCTTTAGCATACATAGCCTGGAAACCTCTACACTACAAAAACTAATAAAAAACGGTTGGGGGCCCTCGGGCTCTTCTTACAGTCTGACTGGCTGACATGGCCTTAAGCGCGCCTTAGACGCCCCGCGTAAGCCCTAGGGTTCGCCCGACGTGCAATCCTGCAACACTACGCAGGTGTGGCGAGGACTGTCGCGCGGTGTTCGGAGATGGTGGGTCAGATGGGGCGTCGTTCCCTCAGATGAGTGAGCTAAAGAAACAGGGATCTACGAACGCTACATGACAGATCACATGGTGTGCTCAGCCAGAACCAGTCCCCGACACAGGTTGAAAAAGTCGACCCCCTCCTGGCCCAACCAGCCTGTCCACAAATGCTCAGACACAGGCCAAACAGGAGTAGTCGCCCCACACACGTTGTGTTTGGTGTCGCCCGCTCGCGCTGGGAATGCGGGGGCCTTCGACTCTGACATCGGGCTCGTGCACCCAACAGTTCCCTTGAAAGGAAGCCACAGAAGTCGAAGGTTGGGGAGACAAACCCACACTATTCTACATCGCCAGCACCCCGCACATGCTGTGTTTGGCGTCACCCGCTCGCGCTGGGGACGTGGGGCCCGTCGACTCTGACATCGGGCTCGCGCACCGAACAGCTTCCTTGAAAAGGAAGTCGCAGACGTCGAAGATTGGCATGTGATGATATGACGAGGCTAACGTGGTGCAGAGGCGGGTGAAGTAATGAGCACAGACAACAGGGAATCTGCCACGGTCATTGTCGTTAATGGTGTGAGTGAAGGACACACATTGCATGCAGATGTTGTAGACAAAGTTGGGAGGCCATGAGGCTACTGAAGCTGGACAGGAGATGAGATGCAGATCAAGATGTACATGGGTAACATCAAAGTAACACGGCTCAGGAGATCATCGCAGTACACTGACAACAGGCACAGTTTGAGCGGCTGGCAACAGCTCTTCATCACTGCGACCCTCTCACTGTGGGCTGGTGGGCGGCTGGCACCAGCTCTCCACTTCACCGCACTGAGGTCATTATCGACAAGACAAAATCCTAGTGCACAGCCACTGCATCCCCTCCCCTCACAGAACCGCATTTGCTGGGGATGTGGGCCCGTCGGCGGTGCGAAGTCGAAGGTTGGGGAGACAAACCCGCGCTATTCTGCATCGCCAGCACCCCGCACATGCTGTGTTTGGCGTCACCCGCTCGCGCTGGGGACGTGGGGCCCGTCGACTCTGACATCGGGCTCGCGCACCGAACGGCTTCCTTCAAAGGAAGTCGCAGAAGTCGAAGGTTGGGGAGACAAACCCACACTATTCTACATCGCCAGCACCCCGCACATGCTGTGTTTGGCGTCACCCGCTCGCGCTGGGGACGTGGGGCCCGTCGACTCTGACATCGGGCTCGCGCACCGAACGGCTTCCTTCAAAGGAAGTCGCAGAAGTCGAAGGTTTGGCTTGTGATGATGATGTGGCACAGCAAAATAAAAATCGATCACGAGGTCGCAGTTTTAGCTCCGAATCGGGAATTTCCGGTGCATCAACGTCTTGATCCGCGATCGGATGAACAGCGGAATATTGCAGAGGAACGTACAGATCAATGGCAAGTTTGAAGGACGAAAGCGTTTACCCCTGTGGGAGATCTGCCAGGGCATCTTTCCTGATACGGAGCTTGGTGCCTTCTCTAATCTCCCAGTTGGGATCGAACTGGCCTTTGTCACGCGCAGTCTGCATCGCCATCGCCATCCCTCAGGACTTCTCGCTGCCTTCATAGATGCCTCAATGGACCTAACCTGCCCCGAGGCAGGGAAGAATCTGCCTACCTGACGGCGAGCGTCTGGCAGGTCATACCAGTCGAACCTTTTTGCTCCAGAAAGTCTCGAAAGATGTCAGTGAAGAATGCGATAAAAGGCCTATCAGACTCTGTCCAGTCGGGCTCCTCGACCGTATTTCAGGAAAGCGATAGCCGGTCTATGGGTCAGGACCAGCCAGATGTGTCGATTATAACATGATGTTGTTATGAACGCAAGCAGTCTACATTCCCATGTTTGTCAGTTCTACTGGCTGTACTTTAGTATGTAAGACTCCAAAATCTCATCCACCTCTCCAGACTCGTAGACTGACACCTCCAGAAACCCAGAGGACACCAGAAATGGCATCTGTTCTGGTAACTGGCAGGAGAAATAATGCCAGTCCCCATCGTTGCATCTATCCATCACCATGACAAAACGAAAAGCCTGGAACTTGGGGTAATTTTGTGGCCTATATATTGATTGGAATATATTGTCATCTGTCTTGACCTGCATTTCCAAAGTGGCTTGGAGATCTGCCTTAGACAGGAACCTCCTGGCCCAGAAGTCATAAGAAAATAAGACAGTAACCTCTTCCAAGTTTGGAGGAAAACCGCCAAGTTGCAGAAGAGCCATCGTCATACGTGGGCCATAGTCAAATGTCAGAGACCGCAATCCCTGGAAGGACCCCATTTCGAGCGTTGGAGAAGTCAGAAAAGCTTCATGTTCTGTCATCCAGTCCTCCATGACTACATCTAGATCAGATTGGCTGTAACCAGCATGAAGAATATGTCTTCTTACGGTCATCGTCATCGATGTGCAAACCACTCCATACGAGGCACTCCGTCGTCAAGCCAGCGCACTCCATAATTGTGTTCACCCAATCTTGCCACGCCTCACCCGTGATGACCAGGACACGTAAGCTGGCAAAAGTGAGAAGTCTGTTACAGTTAGAGATGAGATGGGCAAATCCGAAGGATGTGGCCCCATCCAACTCTAAAACGGTGGGCTGGATCCTGGGCTGTATTCTGGGCGGCGGATGCTGGGACGTTTCACCCTCAAGTTTGTTTTCTTCATCTTTGTTCCAGGTCAGATCTACATGCCCACAGTCAGCTGAAAATCACCCCATGGGTAGCTCTCACTCCCACACCTTTACGTTCCCAGCCTGAGCCCTCCAAATCTGATTCCTCCGAACCTGATTCCTCCGAATCTGATTCCCAATCCATTTCCCAATGGCCCTCATACAAAGGGGAGGATGAAGCAAACTTGAATCGTTGAAGGTTGGGTGGGAGGAGGTCCATCAGACCTCCTCGGACACCAACATCCTCAAGTGTCAGGCGGCAGAGGCTCTCAATTTGCAGGAGGTCTGTAAAGGCCGTTCGGACCGGCCGTGACAGCGAGGCCAGGGGGTGCTGTTGTTCCATATTGAGCGAAAACACCTTGAGGCTAGATGCCGCCGTGATTAGACGGAGGATGGATATGAGCTGTTGCTCGTAGCGCTCCCATGTGGGTAACGAGATGTACAGTTCTCGAATGAGTCTGGCGACACTCCCTCGACGCAAAAGAACTTCGTTCAACAGACCAATAGCCCGTGGTCGAAGAAAACGGTGCAGCTCGACCCTTTCGTATAAAAAGCTGTTGCAAAGGTGAAAAAAGACTTGGGAGACCTGTGCACAGCTTCGGTAGACCAGGGAATACCCTCGGTGGTGATCCAATATGCTGTGAATGATCTCGAGTGGAATCCCAGCGGTACTAGCAGGCAATGCAAAGTAATCGCTCATCGTGGTCTTAGGGACGATCTGACGACCTGTCCGGAAGCCAAATAAATAACGGTTCATCTTTTGACATTTGCTCATTGGCTCATCATTGTCACACGATATCTAGCTCCGGGCTGTGTTCGGTTTAACAGGACCGAATTTGCATCACCCACATCATCCGTCTGACGCACGCCCTCCGCAAGTTGGAGACATTACTCATACCTTTCACATTCAACTCCGGGGTCCAATTGCCATTCAACCCTTCGGCACGTGTCAATGAGAACCTGATGCACTTGGGCTGCCCTTGTCATCACTTGGCGAAAGCCCGAGATGCGAAGGTGGTTCTTCGTCTCCTGTCCACAAACTTACCGTCCCTGAGAAAGATGTGCATTCGGCCCCCTTATGGCGGTTCGTGGAAGGGACTAACTACGGATCCACTGTGGCCACGGAATGTGTCTATCTACATTGAGCCCGTGGAGTACGCATTCAACCCACCGCAGTGATGCCAGGTATGGGTTGATTCGGTTTCGACGTTGTGGTCGCTGATCTTGTACCTTACCTGTTCGCCAGTTCCTTTGGAAGTGAAGGAACATGATTCAATGTTTCAACGACTGTAAGATTACGTATCTAGAGTTCGCGAGCAACCACGTAACAAATGAATAAACCAAATTCGAGTGTCCAAAAGTCCACTCACAGCGTCTCTCCAGGCGCTCGAGTCACGGGGGAATGGCCGAACCTCCTTGAGGGAGGGAAGGACCGAACAATATGTATCGGTATCAGGGCTCGCACGCTCTCGTCCTCCATAGTTGGGTTGAAACATGGGTAACCCAAAACCATCAAGTTCTTGTTCACCCCGTGCTCACAGTCCTCTGCTGAAGGTTCCAAATCACGATCGCCTGAAAAGTGATGGTCGTGGTTGGGAAGGAGTATGGCGCAACGCTTGCCCCAGCTGAATTTGTAATACATCGCTACTTGCTTATTATGGTGGTCCCTACCTCATATGATTTCCCAAGAAGCTCCAGCACTAGCCTGCGGATAAACGCGCGTCAATCGGTTTCAAGGGGTCCCGTGCCGTTACAATGATCATAACAACATCGTCATAGGCACTGAGCCCCGGTCAAAAATGGCTCCGAGCCCAGCCGAGAATCTCTACGATGGGCCGATTCTAAGAAGGGCTCGGCACATCGCAGAAAAGGGCGTTTCTCGGATACAATCTGAGCTTATCTGAGAAAGTTCTGAGGTGGTCCGACATCTATCTGAGTATTTCCGAGCACTCCTGAGCATATCCGAAAAGTTCTGAAAGGGTCTGGCAATGAAGAAAATGTTTTATTAGACCTTGAATACAGTGCATCTGACGCTATCCGACTTCCTCTGAGCCCTTCTGAATGCACCAAGCCACTATCCCATCCCAGCAACCACAGGGTCCCCACAACCACACCAAAACAAGTATGTCAGTTCCAAAGCCCCCCGCCTTCAACAGACCACCCCGGCGTTGCGGCGTCAAACAAGTTTTTCCATGTCCGCGATGGACCATGACATGGTTGGGTCGCATAGCACACTGGGAAAATGAAAAGGGTCCCTTTGTGGTCAGCATACTCCCTTGGACGTCTAGTGATACGACCGACTCACTGGGAAAGGATTGTCGAGCTTGTCGCATAGAGAGAAAAGTCATCCTGCCAGCCTTCTTCAGTCGACGTAGTTTGCTGGGAATCCAAAACACAGGCATAAAGCAGCATATATATAACTACGATTTAAGTACCTTGGCTGTACACCCACGTTTGAAGCAGCACGAGGATCAACACCATGTGGGAGATCCTAATACGACGACACCTTGGACGACATGTAATGTATGGTGGTGGAAGCGGGTCCAGAAAATGGGGAGGGACGGGATGGGAAAGTGGCGGGAGCACGGTAAGGAGAAGGGGACAGTGGTGGGAGGACAGAAAGCAGGCGAGGACGCCTGGAGAAGTTGCAACGGATGTGGTTACGTGAACTTCAGGGTAGGCGCGAGTCACAAGTTGCGAGGGGAAAAAAAGGGAAATACATCGCCAGATCCAAGAGAAAGGGACTCGGAGGAGAGCTTCATTGGACAATTTGCGGTTGCATTTCTTGTGAATGTCCGAGTCGATGATAGAGATGACGTCGGCGGATGGACGGAACGCAGACCAATTGTGAGGGAGCAGTTCTGGCTGGACCTCGCGTCATGTGATCGGTCATGTAGATAGTAGTTTTTCCGTAGATTCCTGTTTCTTTAGCTCACTCATCTCGGAGGCAACGACGCACGATCCCCCCCGCTCTTTTGAGGCTCATCCCCACCATCTCCGGACTTAGACCGACAGCAGCCGTTACACAATTCAGATTTTATCTGAAATCAAGGCACAGCTCGGATTTGGTCAGATTTCTCGGATGGGCTCAGAGCGATTTTTGACTGGGACTGAGCCTTGACATCCGGATGGAGCCTCTAGATTCTATTGCTGCAGAGAAACTGCTTTTTCATACGTCATTGTTTGGCTGCGACTTTAACATCCCAGACAATGCACGTGCAACTATGAAATTTCATAGTTGCACGTGCACTTTGGCAGCCTGCCCTACAGACGCCCCAATCCCATTCACATACATCGGAGTTTGAATTAGCCCGCTTTCTCTCTCGTTCAACTTTCTGCATCGACGCTATATATATTTTCAACACTCTATCTATAATCTTTTGAAACACATAGTCAGTTGTTCATTATAGTTTTTGATTCAGCTATTGCAATACAACTAACTGTGTTACAATAAGATACCTTGATTCAATATTGAACCATGTCATTCGTTAACGTAGTGGTAGGTATCGCTCTCATTCATTGTATGAATTATACGCTCACTCTATCGCCCTTCCAGAATAAGTCCGCCATCCGGTGATTATTCTCTCGGAGTTACTACGGCGTAACAACGATTCAAACCATATGTGTATTAGGATTGCTAGTCGTTTCGTACAACTTCCCTGGATGTCGACCTTGTATAGCGAAGACAATTGGGAGAAGACGAACGCTGCTCCCAATAATGAGTTGAAGGTGCGCGTCGGTCGCATCCCCATATTTTCCCATACATATCGACTGACATATTCTATCAAAGCTTTTAATGGAAGCAATGGAGCAGGAGTATGGTGGAACGTATGTATCGCAGCAACGTCAGAGTCTGGAAGAGTACTTTCGTGAATCGGGCGCCACCGATTCTTTATCAAACGACGCCGCACAAAAATTCTTCACATTTTGTGCGATCGACATTGGAAACTGGATCAAAGGCGACCGTGCCCAAGATTCCGGGGCGCTTGGCGCTTCTAACCCAGATACAAAGGTTGACGTTGTTAAGGCATACCCAGTGAGCCCGTCAGCATTTCCCTTAATAATCTGACCCACCAAACAAATATAGAAACTACGGCAGTGGGGCAATATCATCCCCCACGCACTCAAGCAACTTCAAAACATGCCACCTACTCCCACGACAAACATAAATATGGTCGACCAATACACACAAATATGTCGGACGGAGAGAAAGGTCGCCGGGCAGATGATCCTGTCCCATATCCGCAAGGCTGCTTTCCATTTGCGCTATCTTCTTGAGGTGAGTTGATTAGTATGATCGTGTTTTGTTGCTCGTCACAAAAAAAATAAATCCAAGGGTAACACCGATCTTCCTGGATCATCCGAGATGCTGGAATCTATACTTCAGGAGAAGATGACAGGAGACCCCAAATCTCGCGCAGATGTACAAAGTGTGTGGAATGATTCTAGGCCCAACCTCCCAGAACTTCGCTATCCACTTTTGCTTGCACTCTCCTGTTCGCCTATTGTTCTTCTCCTGTCATCACAAATAGCCACAAGGCGCTTTCCACTCAATGCACTTTTCGCAGTTCGTAGTTGTTTTCCTTAACAATCGTTACACTGGGTATAATTTAAATTCGATATGCAGATTTGGCAGGGACTAGGTTTCAACAAGCCAGAAAGTCTGCGCATAGCCGAGCGCCTACTCTGGATATTGATTTGGAAGACAAGTCAAGATACAAATATTGACCTCCTTGCAGAAACGATCGAAACGTTGAAACTCATCTTGCCTTTTCTGGATGGAGCACCGCGTAACGAGCTTGAATGGTTCATCCTAAGTATGTTGCAATGTGGGCAGACCCCTTTTGATTGATTGATATTCTACACAGACAACACTTCCATCCTGCCACAAGAGGGTAATCATATTCAGCATGAGCAGCAAGAACACGACGGGCCATCTGAGCAGACGCTTGGTATGAGAGTCTCATCTGTTGACTGTTAATTTCCTTTAATGTAATATAATATAAACTGTAGATCTTACAACGGTCGGGTCGTCGTTGCCGTCAGGGGTTGCAGAGGGTCAGTCGTCAAGCCAAGCACCCCATGATGCGGCGGTTGGGAGTGCGTTATAGCTTATCTACTCTCAAACAAGCACTGCTCAACGGATTGCATGATCAACAGACACATCTGGAGGCAACAAAGGAAAGGGAAGAGCTGTAGATGGTGGCATAACCTCATGTAGACAGACATCTCGACCCACAGATGGTGATGGGGGTGACGGTATGCTGTGCATCTTATAGATTTTCATCTTGCACACCTGATAGAAGCTCAAGAAGAGACACACAATGAAGGAAGGTCACCGTCAAAACCGCCCCCACCGTCACCCGGCCCAGATGAGAACACCCCACGAAAGCAATCAAAGCGTCGACAGGAGGATCACGCCTCGACTTCAGATGCAGAAGAGGTTGATTCCAGATTGCGCCGTTCAAAGAGGTCTCGTGCGATCCTGCCCCCCCCTCCATCAGCTGGCCCTTCCACTTCCCAACTCCCTCGAAACCGACCAGCGAGGCGACGGGTGTCAGAGGCAGCTCCAAGATCGCTTTATACTTTTCCATCAATGATGGACTGTGTCATCAAGCATCTGGAAGACGAATATGTGAGCATCCCAACGATCAGTTACGCTTATTCTAATACAGCAATGACCAGGTTCTTCCTGTCCTAAGCGTCCCACCTGTAAAGGTGAAGAATTCATCCAAGGTAATATTTTATATAATTTTTAGCATTATATTAAACCGGATAATTCCACAGAGAATATCTAGCGACTTTGTCGCAAGGTTCATGCTTCCTGGCACCGAAGAAGCATACGAATGGAGGCCTGCATTCCATGTGAGCAATTCATATATCATCCTATACGACATTCATTTACTTTGCCCTAAGTTTGCAACAGACCACGATTTTTTCAGGAAAATGTATGATGTGTGCGATGTTTCGGGGCAACACCCACGCGTCGATGTCATGTCTCTTGAGCAGTACAAATCACGGGGCACCAACGATATTCTTGCGACATTGAGGAGCCATCATCTCCTGATTATTGATGAAAACGCACAGGCCCAGAACTTCGACTCAGACGCTTTGCGGCAGTTGGCCAGTATGCAGAAGAGAATTACAATACATGGTACGTTCATGCCAAGTGGTCCAAATTTTATATAAGGGATTGATATCATACATTTCAGATTTATCCATCAAAGAGAACCTACAAGATGGGAGGGGGCGTCACAAGTCTGGAACGCTCAAAGACTTTTTGAAGGCGGCTAGCATCCCAGATGGCAAAGCGCTCAATGGGCTTGATTTTCCCCGCACGTTCACTGACAGTCCCATGACCTTCATGACCGACATGGTTGCATGGCAACAGGTTCACAACACAGAATTTTGTCATGATAATCCCCCGGTTTCCAGCATTCGGTGGGGTCTTTGTGCAACAGCAGGGGCTTATCACAGGGTCCATTGTGACTGTGAAGGATTTGGGACATTTGTGACCCCCCAGTCAGGAGTCAAAATATGGATGATCGCTGTTCCGAAGGATGGCAAAGACTACAGTGCCTTTGCTGAAACGGACCTCTTCCTCGCACCGTTCAAGGTGACCAAGACGAACCATGAAGTATTCAAATGGATTGCCCTTGTGCTGAGGCCAGGAACAACGCTGTAAGATGTGGTTTATCAACATGTGCTTGGGTTTGACTTAACTTGCTTGTTCCAGCGTCATGCGTCCAAACACGCCACATGTCGTCTTCACTGCTGAACATTCGGTCTGCCTTGGGGGCCATTATTATGCAACATCTACTCTTCGTGACACATGCTACGGCATAATGCATTCATTTATCACAGGTTCTCTTGTGACCAATGCGGAGCATTCAAAAGCGGCGTTCAGGCTCCTTGCACGCATGGTTGCGTTTTATCAGGTCGAGTTCATGGGGGCCGACGGGAGGATCGAAGAGGAATCTGAAGATTCTGAGTCGTCTGATGATGACAATAACATGGAGGTGGACGACAGTGAGTCTATCATCTGATGCTATCTTTTCAGCTCAAAGCATACCATATCAGTCATGACCCAGCATTCTCCAAGGCACCATCTACCAGACCTCATGACGTTCGAAGGCCTGTTAGATATCAGTTCCTTATTTTGCCTTATGGAACTGGCTAACGCCCTCAGCTTGTGGAGTTACAATGGCTGCGACAACCTTGAGAGAAGGTATATGATGTTTGCAAGGAAACGTGCACGTATACTCCGGCAGTGGATCTTCAGGCATTACCAGCTGGTACGAGATGGCACTCCAGTGGATTACCAAACAGAGTTCTACTGGCCATACCTTGTACATCAAGCACGCGCACTGTTGGAGTACAAGAGGAAGGCGTTGGATGAGGATATCAAGGATCATCAGCTTTCTAAAAGCTGTACGTTAGCGGCAATGAAGAAAGTCATGGCCAACAGCCTTGCAACCCCGCAAGCCCTCAAGGATTTGTATGATGGAGCGGCATCCACGAAGCCGACGACATTGAGCTGGACAGGCGGCGAATTTGATGTTGAAACAATTGCCGACCCAGGTAGTTGACCGACTGTATATACTGACATCTTTCGCTAACATATGCTTCAAGCGATCGTCGATTTTGATGCAGCCAACGATGAGATGGGCTTCCTGTTAGCCGACCAACAGGCATTTCCTATAGGCATGGTGCCTTGAGGTGAAAATATGCTTTCCAATCACAATGTGAAAGTACTTACCTTCAACTAGTATCTCTGTTGTCTATCTCGTCGTCAGGACTGCCATCACTCTTATCGTCAATGCCACAGCCGCCGTCACGACTCTCACCACTACTTCCTTCTTCAGCACCAGCACCAGCACCGGCACCAGCACCGGCACCGCCATCAGCATCACCACCACCACCAGCACCTAGATTAAAAATGTATCAATATTTAAACAATCTAGCATTTACTTGAGATTGACTGATTAAATAAGATCAACCACTACATTTATTCATTAAAGACCACTTTGTTCATCAATATTCACACAGATTCTCTCTCATAACAAACGGCTGGTTTGCAAGACTCATAACGCTTGATTTTATTTTTATAGTCAAGATCAGAATAAAACACCCAATATCTAATTACTAGATACCATAAAGTACAAATATCGGAGTCAACATGGTTAGTTGAATAACTGTGTTGACGTTAATCGCAGCGAGGGGCATAGGTGAGTAAATTATTTTATAGAATCCAGCAATCTGAGACACCCTTTTCCTGTTCAGCCATCTCCACCACATGACAAAGGCGGAGTCGTCATGGAAAGAGTTGATCCATGGAAGACCTACTCTATGCTCTTTGTATTTTTAGCCGTATGTGTCAGTTGTATATTGATATAATCCACTCACACGCTAGGTTCTTTCAGCACGACGCAATGGGTGTTGTTGGACATGCTGATTTCCGTGTCACGATTCTCGGTCTTGTACGCGCTGGCGGTATAGGCCACCATGACGGTTGACCCTGGAAGGAACTTGGGAGAAACTTTATGCATCAGGTTATTCCGGAAACTCGAGGCTGACAAGGCTGACGTTGTTACGTCCAGAGCTGTGCCAAACCCGCCAGGGCTATATTCCCGACTCCGTCGAGGAGGGCGAGCAGAAGGACACCCCGCAAGAGGGGTACAAGACACGAGAAATCGGCCGTCGTCGAGGGCGTCTTACCCGCGATCGGCAAGGGTGACATAGTGCTCTTATCCGAGGCCACCTCAGAAGCAGAACTGCCCTCAGATTTCTCGAAAACCTTACAAGGTGAGGACGTCCTATCTCGCTTCAAAAAAGAGTAAATCTTCCATGGCACGCAGGTAAGGGCGAGGTTTCGGAGGAGGACCATATTACGGAGGAGGCTGGACAGCCTGAAGTCCAACGTTCGTCGACGAAAGGTCAAGACAGCTTTGGGTTTGCTCGATTCAAAAAGCGAGTGGATATCTTTGGTGTTGAGGCCTTACCAGCGTTTTGCCGCTCTTGAGCGTCTGCGGCTTCAGCCAAGATTTTGGCGGGGCCATCGGCACCAACTGTCCTTTTTCTGAGTCCCTTCGCGGAAGGGCTGCTTTGCCTGGCGTTTCCAGGCCTGGGGCAGGACCTGTAGGTTCATAGACGACGTCGAACGCAGCATGGAAGGCTTCCTCCTTCGGGAACACTGGGGCATAAACAAGAACTCGAAACCGACCTATCCTGCGTCTCACGTCCCTTCCGCGGCCCCGTTGTTCTCTCCGCCCACCATTCCGTCCCGTCTCCCTGCAAATGTGCCCCTCAACCTATTTTCCCCTTCAACAACCTCATCCCCCCCTACTCCAATCTAATCGATACCCCCCGCCCATGGACCTCATGTCCTGAGCCCTCCAGGGTCTAAATCCAACATGTTTCCCTCTCTCCACAACCTCAGCGTACCCGTTACCATATGCCTCCGAGCTTGAACCCTGTATTTTTGGAATTGCGATTGTTTCGTGTCCTACCTCTGCCACTACCCCGGTGGCGCTTAGCCCTGCGTTCAGCCCGCAAGCCTCCAGGGTCGGATTCATGCGTGCGCTGTGCAGGGTGACAGCGCCACCTTCCTACTCGAACTCTACTCTAGCCGCATTGGCTGCCACGTGGCGTTGCCTCGTGCTGCCCGGAGCACAGCAAGTGAGACACACAGGCTCTCCTGTTCAAAGCGGAGCAGCAGGCCGGCAGGCAGCGCTCAGGCCGGTTCCAGGAGATAGACCTTGGTGCAGACGATACAAAGCAAATCAGTAAATAAATACAAATTATTTAATCTCCGTCGGTCTTCTCCGGAACACGTGCACTGTTCCGTTGATGCTTCAGAGAGGTCGATGGGAATTGCCACCGGCCCGTTGCCCAAATTCCTCCAGATAATCTGACCACTATTTTCTAGCGTAGCCACGGTCCAGTAGCGGCGGCTGCAAATAAAAAATGGATACACGTATCGAGCGTGGATAGACTACGTATCTGGCTGCATGCATCCCACCATTCGAGAGGGAAAGCACTTACTGAGATAGATGTTGCACATCGCCTGGACAATAATTATGCCCTATTTCGGTACAAACTATTCATACCCTTCTTACGCCCCGTAATCACCACCAACTCAACCCCACCGAAATGCGGAGGTGACACATTATCACGTGATTCGGAATTCAGAACCGACCCTTCATTGCTTTACTCTTTCATCCATCCTCGTTATAGGCCTTGAATCTCTTTCAACTAGGTGGGGGGGGGGGGGGGGGGATTTCTGAGAAGGCTATTTCGTCGGCAAATATCGACAGTACCGCGCGTGTAATAAAAGTTTCCGAGGTCATTAAATCACAGTTTTTGAGCCAGGCATTTATCTCTCGTTAGAACACGTCTCATCTCAAGAAAGACAAAAACGGGATTCCAAACTCTGTCCAACGTACGCCAACAAAGGGCAGTGCCCTACTGTTCACGCCGACTTCTCTCTCCTATCTCTGCGAGGGAAAAGCCCCTCTCGTCGCGTTTTATCCGCCAAATCGCGAGGCGACTACATAAGGAAACACCAGAGAACTATGGAAACAGCCGCTAATGTCCATAGCGATTGTAGGGCTGGGTAGTTATTTCATTATTACGATACATCTACATAGATCTACCGCACATCATGATGGCCCCCGCCACTGCCTTCGTCCTTGGCGATGAAATGGTTGAGGCGATTGTGTGATCAAGTCGGTTCCAACTCCGCCTTTATTTGGTCCTCACAGTCACCTTCCGCAAACGACACTTGTTCTTCTCTCCCAGCCACCATCGTAATCGCTGAGTTGTAATATCTTATTTTCATCATCCCTTTAATTATGAATATAAGTAATAAGCAGAGTACTATGCTGTACATAGTATTTCTGAGGTCTATGGAGATGTACCATAGATTCGCCAAATCTACGGGAATCTACATATCAGAGGACTTGTCTACAATGCTATGGGTTTTAAATTACCATCGCGGTTCTACGTAGACATGGTGATCTTTTCCCGATGTTTTTCCCATTGACGTTCACGTCCGTTCATATCAACAGACCCCGTGCTTGATACATTTCATTCAGCAAATGGATTATGTCATATGACCCATTGTTCCTCCCATACCACGAGGTACCCGCAATCCTCTGTCGTAGCCACACTTAGTCATACAAGCCCAACACTAATCATGAGAAGGTCCACTCGAACCAAAAACACCAAAGCACAGCGCCCCATAGACCTTATACCGTCCTACCCAGATGCAGAACCTTCTACCACATTTGAACATTTCGTATCGCGATTGAACACACAGTCATTCCCAGCATCCCCGTACAGCAGAATCGATGACATTTTAGTATACTCCCTGTTTGTCTCCAAAAAAAGGTTCGATTATTACCGCCGCCTTGTACCTCCTTCTGCATTCCCAAACACGACGTCCTCGCCCACACCGAACGATTCAATCTTACCACTTTCCCCAAACTTCACCAACGACGATGCCATAGCCATCTATCGCCTCTACAGGGATTCGGTAAAAGATATGGCAGCTGAGCAAGAGATAGACAACGCCAGTACAACTATCTGCTCTCAATTGTCCCATATCTTTCTCCCTACCGACCTTCCTGTTGTGAAACAGTATGTCCTTACACGTTCTGTCCTGTTCTGCCCCTACATCTCATCCAATTACAAGCCTACTCTCTAGATACAGTATTCTCTATAGTTCCGAGAGCTCAGTTCGTATCGAAAAGGTATCGTTCGGTGATGGTGTGGTATCAGGCGGTTTGAAGGCCAACAAACGTATCCCTGCCGCTACTCCCATCCTCGCTGCTTGTGGTTCCATATCGAGCGATCCTGTTTCTGACCAACCGGCCATCTCACTCATCTACTCGCCTGACAAGCGCTACCCAGGCCCCAGGTTGGTTTTGGGGCCCTTCAGATTTGCCAACCACGACTGTAACCCGAACTGTCAGGTGCGTAACCCGCGTATCAAATGCTCCCGGCTGATCGTCGGTGCCTTGGCAGTTTTCATGGATTTCAAACTCTCGAGCGTTCGTCATCTGGACCATACGCGAAATCCTTCCGGAAGAACCCATCAACATCTGCTACACACGCGACGGGTCTTATTTCCAAACCGATTCATGTCGATGCGAGACGTGCACTGGAAAGCCAGTTAACGCCCCACGTCGCCCCCGCAACCCCCCACCAAAACAACGAGGGTTCAAGCCAACTCGCAGGGCGGGTAAGAGGGAAAAGGCCAAAAAAAGCGCTAAAGCCCATTCTGTTCTACGAGATGACTAGAAACATAATCTCATTCCACTGCGCCGCGACCACCGCAGGCTTGACCCCGCACGAAATGCAGTCGGGTCATACCATCATGTCATCCGGAAATGAGGAAGGACCGTTATCTATCTATTTATTTATGTATTTAATTATAGTCCTGGCTTATTATAAATATCCACATCAAGTTTTGGTTCAACCCCACTCCATTCCGTTGGGGCATCCTCTTTCGTTCCTCCGATTACGTGCACACGAAGTCCGATTAAATACACTTTTTAAGCGTCAAGACAAAGCCGTCCTTACGCTACCATCACCATCATGCATTCGCGCGAGACTCTCCAAGCACTTACCGAGATTGAGCATCGACTCCAGGACCTCGAAGGCCAAATTCGGGAACTTACAGATCCGCAACACGAAGAAGAAGCATCGCACACCTTGACTAATATCGATCATGCTCTTGAAAGGATGTACCAACACGTACACAAGATTGACCAACCTCTCAATATATGCGCATATATTCTGCCTTATACCTCTATTCTACACACAGATACACAACTTGAGCCCGATGACCCTCACAACGATGAGCAAGATGACGGTCAATCCATACATTTTCCGGCTATATCCCCCTGATTTTCTCCAGGCAACGAATCCAAACTCGCTCAGAAAGTACAACGTACAGATGACCTTGTTGGCATTTTTTTAACCAATTATTAGGCCCATCAACGTTATGAAGACTGCATCCGTGGAATCACAGGACCCCTCTACCTAACAGCCCTCAAAAATCTAATCTTGAAACCAGAAAAAAGCAGCCACTCACGGAAAGAAGACAACGCTTTTCACCGTGTGCTTTGTGGATATCTCTTTGACCAACAAACCCTGGTGCGCTTCTCTGATTTCTTGAAATGACCTCATCCACTACAATCCAAATATACTCAACCCGTCGTACAGCAACGACTCTTCGCCGACCTCTCCATTGCCTCGTATGACTGGGTCGGTTTGACTGCTCGGATGAGTCGGCTTGCTTCAGCGCCTCTCAATAGCGACACCCTGTTTCAACGCACTGCTGTACGCCAACAATTCGTGAAACCTCTTCGTATCTGATGTCCTTTCTTTAGTTTTTCCGAGAGTCAACCCAGGGCGATATCATCACCCGCTATGTTCACTTTGTCGTCCGCACCATTCAGCGCCTTACGATTCTCAACGAGTGGTCCCAGCTTAACCCTCAACAAAGGGGAGAATACGTCTCTAGACTTTTCCATCAAGAACAACGCAACAAAATTTTTATCATCCGAAATCAGCACCTCAAAACGGAACAACAAGAGACAAAAATTAACAAATTACTTGAAACCTTTCGAAGAAACCACACCAAAATGATGGTTTCCCGTGGACACGTCATGAAATTATTTCAAACAGTAATTTTTTTTTTTTTTTTTTTTTTGACCGCCGAATTTCCTATCATCGTTGTCATTTCACAGTTCGGGTCCACTGTTTTCCTCGATCCACTGTGGGAAACAACTGACGATATTAAGGCCACCCCGAGATCCAAAGAATTTGGTGCCGTCTTCGAACGTTTCTTGGAACACGCGTACGAAGATATGCTCTCCAATTTCTCAGAAGATGCTCTAGAAGATGAAAGATTGGAGCATTCTCAGAATAAACAACAGCGTCATGAACTTGTGGTGAATCTGATCCAAATACTAGCCGGCCCACAACTCTCTGCATGGGTTAATCGATCCCTCCTCCAACTATCATCCGATCGCGCTGTACTGGACCCCATTTCACCGGCCAAAGGCCACGAAGATGGAAAAAAGTTAGATAAAACGGTAACACCCTACTTTTCTTCCCGCGCTCTCTCTTCCCTCACACACTCTATGTATAGAAAAGACGTCCGCGCACGCATACGCCCGACGGCACTACCGATCGAGAAAATCGAACCAGCAAAAAAGTCAATATCCCAAGCCATACCAATGCAGGATTTTGCTCATCCTCATTCCAACAGCCCAGAAAACAAAACCGACGCAGTATATCGGAGGTAAACCTGCAGTACATATTCCACTAATCATTACCCTTCCTCATCCGTCCATGCTCTAGGACGACCGCACACCAGACCGCGACGCCGCAAGCGACCATCAACAATCACAATACCAGCAAAGTGACTCATCAGAGGCTCGAATACCTTGGTCACCAGTCAGAACGCGCCTTTCAATGTTCTCCCTGCCCCTGTATCGTCCCTCACATTTGTATTTCTAGACTCCACATCGCCACGTATGCGGTCATATGGACTGCACAGACGAATTTCCAAATATTCCATCCCCCGAGCTGCAAAAACTCCTCGATCTTCAACAAAAAAAGCCGAAAGATGATCAAATCGCGTTTTATATATGCGTTGAAATCCGGAACATGTTTGAGGCACGCGCCAATCACCGACAAGCTATTAGTCGTGGATGGCTAGAGAATCCCGAATTTACAACCATACCGACACGTATCGAAGGCCTCAAGGAACATCTTCGCGAAACTCTACTTACTTCTCACTTACACAATTCTCCGGTCTGGAAGGCACTAAACCCTCAGACGCTAGCACGTCTTCAAAACAACCAACCGCGTGATATCAATGATATCCGAAGGGCTAGGACGGGATAGTAAGTCATCTACAATTTTCGACTGGCCTGAACTACCGATAAATGTATTCTTCTCAATCCACCCGTCAGCTATGGTCTAAAGGGTAAATCTATCATTCTTGGATTATTCTTCAAGAGATTTCCCGATAATATTGGCGTTATCCGGAACACTTGGCCGTTTTCTCTCGTCGACTTTCTAGAGTTTGTGTTAGTGCCTCACGCTGCTGCATGTCTTGTCCAGCAAGATCTCCAACTCCCAACTCTATCGGATGCATATCAAGTTGTCGTGGATTCTTCAGATTATGGCGATCGTCCTCAGCTTCGGGATGATCACGACAATGAAGTAGATCGTATACTTGACGCAGTTGGAAACCGAACTTGGCATGCCGGATAACCACGTCTTAATATATATATCTATATTAAGGCACATCTCTCGCCGTTAAATGAGTTCGATTGCAACGTACTTAATTGATTAACATGCTTCTTTCCCCCTCGGCGTTAAGCAACTACCCCTATAAATCTGTTGAACCTTTGCGCCCTTCCTATACACGCCTTGTAATGTCTTCCAAAATGTTACCCCCCGCAACCGGGTTATTATTATTATTATTATTATTATTATCTCCTTTTACACTTGAGCTCATTAACAAAACTCGCAGACCAAAAAGAACGCGATCCCAAGGCTCTACTCAACCATCGGCGCCGCCCACACCAAGGCCCAACAAACCGTACGCTATTCTTCGCTCTATCACAACAGTTGACCCAATTCATATACAGAAAAAAACGTGTCAAAAAGGACCCACAACAGTATGTCGCATAACCATCTGTGTCACATCCGGTTCGGTCATAATTCCAGGATTCCTACTACCGCCTCGTCAAGCACCTCTCAACTGTGCGTATCCAGTCTACTACCTCACCCGCGCATTCATTTAGATTTATCTTTAGAGAACCAGATGTATCGCTGGCCATAACATCTCCATCCCATCCAATTGAATCCGTCACGGTCATACTCTAACTTAAAATCTACAGCAACCCTGATGGGACATTCTCATGCTTAAACTGCCGTCTCCAATTCACGACCGCCCCAGAAATCCAAGTGAGTCTCGCATATAAAGTCATCTTATCGTCCACCCATTCAGCTATCACGATAGGTCCACTCGCGCAATTGTCAACAACTTGTCCCACCTACAAACCCAAAAGACACGTTGGTAAACTCGAGCCGCCCACCCACACCTCCTAAACAACTCAACCCGGCCCCCACCCCATCGATATCAATCACGAAACTCTCCCATCCACTCTTGCTTCAAGAACTAAGATCCTTTCTCCGTCCGATCGGATGGCTTCTTGACACAGTACACAACATCATTGTCTGCACGAGCTGCGAGAACGTTGTCAACCCGAGAAAGCCATATGAGCACATAACCAAGAAATGCATTCCGATTTTTAAATCACGCTCCGAGCTCAAAGATCTCCGGCAGACATTTGAACAATATGAAGCCACATTTCTTCAATTTACCGACGCCCCCACCAACCCTGTCGAGATCATCTATCCTATACCGGGCCTCCGCTTATATCCCAATATGCAAATATGAGATATCTCGTTTGACTCTCACGACGCACCTGACTCCCCTCTTTTTTTATCGCTACATTTTTATGATATCGACGAACTGTCTTTGTATCCGTGTCAGCTCTGTCCTCTCCCTGAAAATCAAGCAGTATTCATCTGTTCATATGAAATTTGAAACCTCGATAGAAACCCTCTTGCGCTGTTATCGACCCTCCCGGACTTGCAAATCTAGATTAAGGACAAATCACATGAAACATAATCCCGATCCTCAGTCGCTTCCGGGAACATCGGCCCGAGGGCTCCTTTTATCTCATACCTACGTCCAATATCCTTTTTACGTACCCGTGTTAACAATCCATCGATCGATCATCTCGAGATCGAGTTTGCAGTGTGCCAATGGGTAGTGTAGCAACACTCACGCGCCGCTCGATTCATTACCTCTATCAAACAAGGTATTGACAAATCCACAACCGGGGAATCTCGATCTTATTCAATTCTTCCCGGCGATCTGCTTCTCCCTGACATAATATTTATGATGTCTCGTACGTCATGTCCCTCACGCGCTTCTGTGGGTTCGCGTCTTATCGATTGCCATTTGAATTGCGCCCTGTATCGACACCACTGCACGTGCTCTTATCACAGTTAACAAGTATTTCTTGTCCTCCATCTACTACTCTCCGTCCTCTACATCGTTCAAAGCCCCTTGCGCATACTCCTACGTCTCTCCGTGTCCATTCAGAGCATACGAAGCGTCTTGTACGATACAAGTCCCGCCAAGGTATTACATTTCTTGATTTCGATTGCGCTGCAGTTGACAACAATTCCACGTCCAGATTCTCGTCCCCCGCCACAGAAGTAACTCCTTCAAGCCAAGTCCTCGTCGCCCCAACTCTGTCACCGACTTAGATGCCAACCCCGAAAGAAACCACCCACCCAGCCATCACGTTCCCATCCGTGGTCCGTCGTTGATATCACCATCTCCCACATACTCATACTCACAGTCCATTCGCAGGCCAGAGCGTGCGCCTCTTGCCACCGCAAGGTCAAGCGCGAAGACCAAAAGCGTTGCGGGGGATGCGGTATGAAGACGTACTGTGCAAGTATCTATTTGTCTTCATCGAGTCGATCCATTTTTGCTCACTCCCGGGCACCCCCAGTCTGTCGACTGTCAAAGAACTCATTGGAGGGACAGCAACGGAGGCGGCCATCACCTTCAATGCAAAAAGCGTGAACTCGAACGCCACAATCAAACCAGCGCCCGCTCCAGAACCATTCCACCTGATATCCTCGCCAAATTCCTCGACGTGGGGCACGATTTTCGAATTGTGCAATTGCAAGCGGCCTCTGTCGACCACGAGATGGAATCATTCATATACCACTATCACCTGCACTTCCTGTGTTGGGCTGGCGCCGTGATGCACACCAGATTACTTCCAAAAAGCCCAACAGACCGTCAAGATCTCGTTTTTGTCGTCATATGCGAGCGCGCACGTCCCTCGATCGCCGACAACGTCAAACATCTGCATCACGCGATCGCATATCACAGCCACGCTCTAATCCCCCTCTCCGTACTCGCATGGCTACGCCCATCTTCACCACAACATATTTCCACGAAATTGACCGAAGACCCCCTCGCGACCACTGTCGCTTTCATCACGTTCGCTTATGAAACCACTACGATGCTCGCCGTAAACACCGTGGTTCATTCCCCGCCACCCCTCGCCATCCAAATACCCCCTTCCCTTGGACACGTCGATCGCGCGCGACAGATGAGCCTATGGATCGCCAACGATCTCAAAAGGCATCATGCCCCTGTCGCGTCCCGAACCATATCAGCCGAAGAACGGATAAACACTATTTTCAAAGTGGCAGAACGGGCCGTCGAGCAAAGCATTTTTTAAAATATGAACCCATCGTTGGCAGCACCTCCTTAATTTGTTGTAAATCATAATAACCAGCCACAAGAATGATATTCGTGTTATTCACTCGTTACATGTCCAAACTGAACTCTGTAATATAACTGACACTTGCCCAGCGCAGTCTCGGACCAGTCACGTGATTCGGAATTCAGAATCAACCCCCCCTCATCGATCACATGTTTAATATACCGGTCTCCTTGCGTTACGGAATTGTGCTGTTGCTGTTGGGATGATGAGTAGTGCACTCGTTCGTCCGTCGTCGACTCCTCATGGCGGCGCTCGTTGATCTGTTGCCATGCGTTGCAGTGGAGTGGGAGGGCTTGTTCACGTGATCTTGACCATCTCTCTCATCAACCACGACAACTATGCATCCCAAGTCCAACACCACTTTTTTCTCCAACGTATCATGGTTCACAGGTATAATACTGCGACCCGACCCCATGACTGTTTCCTACCTACATATATAAAGGTCAGATCCAAGTCTTTCCTCTGGCTATATATGGGAATTCTTGTACCTTTTGTACCTTTTGCACCTGGGTGCTTGTTTGGATGCAGGGTGCAGAGTACGGGGTACAGGGTGCTTAGACTGTGTATATACTATCTGCAATACTCCCAGATATCCCAGATCCCTTGCTGAGTAAATTCAATACATAACCAAACAAACAGATCAAAATACGTGTCACATGTCACATGTTAGAGTTTGGTGTTAGTGTCTGCTGTTAACTGGTTGGGCTGGGATCATTATTGCCTCGTATAGTATCATTCTGCTTGCAATTTGAGTGCTGTTTTGATGGCCCTGGAATTTGTAAACAAATCCAAACATTCTGCTGTTGTCACACATGTATAGTATCATTCTGCTCGCAATTGTAACACGAGTTTGATGGCCCTGGATTTTGTCAACAAATCCAAACATTCTGGTGGTGTCACATGTGTCTGGTATCATTTTGCTCGCAATTTTGATGCGAGTTTGATGGCGCTGGAATTTATAAACAATACCAAACAATTCCCTACATATATAAAGGTCAGATCCAAGTCTTTCCTCTGGCTATATATGGGAATTCTTGTACCTATCAGTATGCTGTTTGAATCAGATGTTTAGTTTCAGGATATGAATATAAGGTATATACCTCAGATATAAGGTATATACCTCAGGTATATACCTGCTGTACCTGCTGTCCGTACCTGCTGTCCGTACCTGCTGTATCTGTTTATACCCTCTGCTCACCTTCCCTCTCACCTTGGCTCACCTGTGTATCCCACATATTCCAGATCCCTTGCTGAGTAAATTCAATACATAACCAAACAAACAGATCAAAATACGTGTCACATGTCACATGTTAGAGTTTGGTGTTAGTGTCTGCTGTTAACTGGTTGGGCTGGGATCATTATTGCCTCGTATAGTATCATTCTGCTTGCAATTTGAGTGCTGTTTTGATGGCCCTGGAATTTGTAAACAAATCCAAACATTCTGCTGTTGTCACACATGTATAGTATCATTCTGCTCGCAATTGTAACACGAGTTTGATGGTCCTGGATTTTGTCAACAAATCCAAACATTCTGGTGTTGTCACATGTGTCTGGTATCATTCTGCTCGCAATTTTGATGTGAGTTTGATGGCGCTGGAATTTATAAACAATACCAAACAATCCCCTATCAGTATGCTGTTTGAATCAGATGTTTAGTTTCAGGATATGAATATAAGGTATATACCTCAGATATAAGGTATATACCTCAGGTATATACCTGCTGTACCTGCTGTCCGTACCTGCTGTCCGTACCTGCTGTATCTGTTTATACCCTCTGCTCACCTTCCCTCTCACCTTGGCTCACCTGTGTATCCCACATATTCCAGATCCCTTGCTGAGTAAATTCAATACATAACCAAACAAACAGATCAAAATACGTGTCACATGTCACATGTTAGAGTTTGGTGTTAGTGTCTGCTGTTAACTGGTTGGGCTGGGATCATTATTGCCTCGTATAGTATCATTCTGCTTGCAATTTGAGTGCTGTTTTGATGGCCCTGGAATTTGTAAACAAATCCAAACATTCTGCTGTTGTCACACATGTATAGTATCATTCTGCTCGCAATTGTAACACGAGTTTGATGGTCCTGGATTTTGTCAACAAATCCAAACATTCTGGTGTTGTCACATGTGTCTGGTATCATTCTGCTCGCAATTTTGATGTGAGTTTGATGGCGCTGGAATTTATAAACAATACCAAACAATCCCCTATCAGTATGCTGTTTGAATCAGATGTTTAGTTTCAGGATATGAATATAAGGTATATACCTCAGATATAAGGTATATACCTCAGGTATATACCTGCTGTACCTGCTGTCCGTACCTGCTGTCCGTACCTGCTGTATCTGTTTATACCCTCTGCTCACCTACATATATAAAGGTCAGATCCAAGTCTTTCCTCTGGCTATATATGGGAATTCTTGTACCTTTTGTACCTACATATATAAAGGTCAGATCCAAGTCTTTCCTCTGGCTATATATGGGAATTCTTGTACCTTTTGTACCTACATATATAAAGGTCAGATCCAAGTCTTTCCTCTGGCTATATATGGGAATTCTTGTACCTTTTGTACCTTTTGCACCTGGGTGCTTGTTTGGATGCAGGGTGCAGAGTACGGGGTACAGGGTGCTTAGACTGTGTATATACTATCTGCAATACTCCCAGATATCCCAGATCCCTTGCTGAGTAAATTCAATACATAACCAAACAAACAGATCAAAATACGTGTCACATGTCACATGTTAGAGTTTGGTGTTAGTGTCTGCTGTTAACTGGTTGGGCTGGGATCATTATTGCCTCGTATAGTATCATTCTGCTTGCAATTTGAGTGCTGTTTTGATGGCCCTGGAATTTGTAAACAAATCCAAACATTCTGCTGTTGTCACACATGTATAGTATCATTCTGCTCGCAATTGTAACACGAGTTTGATGGCCCTGGATTTTGTCAACAAATCCAAACATTCTGGTGGTGTCACATGTGTCTGGTATCATTTTGCTCGCAATTTTGATGCGAGGGTTAGGGGTTAGGGGAGGAGCACTACGACGAGCGCAGCGAGGAGGAGTGCGACTGAGGGGCCTGTGTGCCGATGTAGGGTTAGGGGTTAGGGGTTAGGGGTTATCTAGAAGAATTGATTTGGAATTAGGGTAGGGTACAAAATTTTTTTGACTAGGGTACAGCTAGGGTGGGTGGCAGGGTATGACTAGGGTGTGGACTAGGGCATGGCTAGGGTGGATGACAGAATATGACTAGGGTACAGCTAGGGTGGGTGGCAGGATATGACTAGAGTGTGGCTACAGATGGGCTAAGGAATGCACCTGAGTTACAGACTGGGGTGCTTGTTAACAGGAGCAGAGAAAATTCGTATCTACTGAATACTCATTGTGGACAGAATGGTGGTGGAACTGCACGAAGATGGTGTGGGATGGCTATCTTCATCGACGGAGGGTGTGATGAGTCTCCTGGTGCAGGTGTGTCGCTCCTTCATCGACGGAGTGGTGTGGAGAGTCACCTGCTGCAGCTGCATTGTCTCGTCATCAATGGAATGGTGTGGAGGATATCCTGCTGCAGCTGCGTTGCTCTTTCATTGACAGAGTGGTGTCGTGAGTCTCGAGCTGCAGCCATAACACCCCTTCATCGATGGAGTAGTGTCATGCGGCTCATGATGCAGTTGCAATGCTCCTTCGTTGACGGACGTTGAAGGAGTGGTGTGGTGGTTCTCGCCTGGTGCCGCTGTGTCCGTGGTGTCGTGCATCCCCTGGTACAACTGCATTGCCCCTTCGTCGACGAAGTGGTGTGGTGGGCCTCCTGTTGCAGCTCTGTCTGTTCGTCGTCGACGGAGCAGCGTCGTGGTGTGTGAGTAAGCAGCAGCAGCAGCACATTCGTCGACGACGAAGTGTGAGTGAGAGCAGCAGCAGCAGCCTACGTAAAAATGATGTCATCAATGACAACGTGTGTGAGAGCAGCAGCAGCCTACGTAAAAGATTCGTCGTCGACGAAGTGTGAGTGAGAGCTGCAGCAGCACCCTACGTAAAAATTCGTCGTCGACGACACATGTGAGTGAAGCAGCAGCAGCAGAAAATTCGACGACGACGAAGTGTGAGTGAGAGCTGTAGCAGCACCCTACGTAGAATGACGTTGTCGTCGACGACGTGTGAGTAACAACACCAGCAGCAGCAGCAGCCGTAAAATTAAAATTATGTCATCGTCAATGAAGTGTGAGAGCAGCAGCAGTGGACAAAACAATTTGTCGCCAACGAAGTGTAAGACAAGTGGAATTGGATGAGAGACATAGTGCCAGGGACTACTCCCCGGCAGAACGTCCCTCGCCCGCGAGGGGGGGAGAGAATGAGCTGCATTTCTCCTTCGTCAACGGAGTGTGGTGTGGTGGGCCTCTCAGTCCAGCTGCATCGTTTCGTCGTCGACGGAGTGGTGTGGTCGTCCTGGTCCAGCTGCGTCGTTTCGTCGTCGACGGAGTGGTGTGGTGAGTCCCCTGTGGCAGCCGTGTCACTCCTTCGTCGACGGAGTGGTGTGGTCGTCCTGTTCCAGCTGCATTGCTCCTTCGTCAACGGAGTGTGGCGTGGTGGGCCACTCGGTCCAGCTGCGTTGTTTCGTCGTAGACGGAGTGGTGTGGTGAGTCCCCTGCCAGCCGTGTCACTCCTTCGTCGACGGAGTGGTGTGGTCATTGGTTACTCACCTGCACAGCTCCGTCACTCCTTCGTCGAAGGAGTCGTGAAGTGGTCGTCCTCGTCCAGCTGCATTGCTCCTTCGTCAACGGAGTGTGGTGTGGTGGCCCTCTCAGTCCAGCTGCGTCGTTTCGTTGTTGACGGAGTGGTGTGGTGAGTCCCCTGCTGCAGCCGTGTCACTCCTTCGTTAACGGAGTCGTGTCATGAGTCTCTGGTACAGCTGTGGTGTCTCTCGCCCCTTCGTCGACGACGATATGCGGTGGGTCTCGTCGTGCAGCCGTGTCCATGGCGCAACCATCCGCTCGTCGACAAAGTGTGGTTGGTTGAAGTGGTTGCTGGGGTGAGCAGTCATCGACGGAGTGGTGGTGAGGGCACGGAGTGTAGTGGTGGGTGCCCCAGGTGCATGAGTCAAGAATCTTTTGTCTCCGACGAAGTGTTGCCCAGGGCACAGGTGTGTAAGTAAAAAAAAATCATTCGTCGGCGACGAAATGTACCCAGGACACAGGTGCACAAGTAAATGATTCATCGCCGACAAATTGATACAAAGCAGACAGGTGCGCAAGTAAAGAATCTTGCGTCGCCGACGAACTGGCATCCAGGACACATGTGCCCGAGTATACAATACCCAGAGCACAGATGCGCAAGTAAAAAATGTTTCGTCGCCGACGAAATGCTGCCCAGGATACAGTTGTGTGAATCAAGAATTATTCGTCGCCGACAAAGTGGTACCTCCAGTAGGAAACGTAAAAATGTCGTCGTCGACGACATGTGAGTGAGAGCAGCAGCAACAGAAAAAAAAAAGTCATTGTCGTCGACACCCCAGTGAGAGCAGCAGCAGCAGACGAAAATAATTCGTCGACGACGACGTGTGAGTGACAGCAGCAGTAGCAGACAAAAAAAATCCGTCGTCGACGAAGTGTGAGAGCAGCAGCAGCAGACGAAAAAGCTTCGTCGTTGACGAAGTGGGGTGAAAGCATGAGCAGCAGCCACAGACGTAAAAATTACGTCGACGACGAAGTGTGAGAGCAGCAGCAGCAGACGAAAAAGCTTCGTCGTTGACGAAGTGGGGTGAAAGCATGAGCAGCAGCCACAGACGTAAAAATTACGTCGACGACGAAGTGTGAGAGCAGCAGCAGCAGAGGTGGCACCCATGTCCTCGTCGACGACGTGGATGTGGTGGCGGTGGTACAGCCGTGGCGTCTCTAACCCCTTCGTCGTGGACGTATTGGTGATTCTGGTGCCCCAGCCCTGTCATTCCCCCGTCGTGGACGATGTGGTGGGTCTCGTCGTGTAGCCGTCTCGCCCCTCCGTCGATGAGGTGGAGGGATTGGTCTCGTGTTGCAGCTGTGTTGCCCCTTCGTCGACGAGATGGAGTGGTGCGTCTCGTGGCGCGACAGCGTGAGCTCCTGGTGCAGCTGTCTCGTCCCTTGCGGTGTAAGCCGTCAGGCGTGGTGTGGTAAGTGCTCGTGGATCTGGTGACGCGGCCGTCAGTTCCCTCCTGGCCTTCGAGCACCTGTTTACGCTGAGGGAAGTGAGGGGCAGGGATTCAGGGTCTTCGCGACGACACGGGGTCGGCAGAGGCTAGAGCCAGGAGTGGGTTGTTGGCAATGGGAAGAGACGGAGGATGGAATCGGAAGCTCCGTCTCCGAAGGAAGTGTGTGCAGGTCGGTGGCTACCTCGTGGCGCAGCTGTCTCGCCTCGTCGACGATGCAGGGTAGTGGTTCCCCTGTGGCGCAGCTGTCTCGCCTCGTCGACGATGCAGGGTAGTGGTTCCCCTGTGGCGCAGCCGTATCGCCCCTTTGTCGACCAGGTAAGATGATGGGGGGTGTGGTGGTGATGCAGCCTCTCCCTTCGTCGAGGCAGAGAGGGTAGGACGTCTGGTGGTCCTCTCGCCCCTGGTCCCCTGGTCCTGCCTTGTCGCTTCGTCGACAGCTGTCTTGTCACCCAGTGTGAAGGGCGGGCGCGAGCCGTCAGAACGGGACGTGGTAGGTGCAGATGGGCGAGAGAGACCGTGGGAGGGTGGTGAGGACTGGTGTGGGTCGTTAGCGAGCGTCAAGGCTGATGGACGTGTGGTGCTTACCTGGACCGTGGACGGGCGCTTGCTACGCCAGGAGGCCGTAGGGGACGAGAGGCATTTGTACGGGGCGAGAAACGGGCATTGGGCGCGACAGGGAGCCGTTGGCGACGAGAGACGGCCGTTGGGGGCGAGAAGGTGTCGTTGGGCACGCCAGGAGGCCGTAGGGGACGAGAGGTAGCCGTTGGCGACGAGGGACGGCCGTGGGGGGAGAGAGGCGGTCATTGGGCACGCCAGGAGGCCGTAGGGGACGAGAGGCAGCCGTTGGCGACGAGAAGGGGTCGTTGGGGCGGGAAACGGGCATTGGGCGCGACAGGGAGCCGTTGGTGACGAGAGACGGCCGTTGGGGGCGAGAAGGGGTCGTTGGGCACGCCAGGAGGCCGTAGGGGACGAGAGGCAGCCGTAGGCGGCGGGAAACAGGCATTGGGCGCGACAGGGAGCCGTTGGCGACGAGAGACGGCCGTTGGGGGCGAGAAGGGGTCGTTGGGCACGCCAGGAGGCCGTAGGGGACGAGAGGCAGCCGTTGGGGGCGAGAAGGGGTCGTTGGGCACGCCAGGAGGCCGTAGGGGGCGAGAGGCAGCCGTTGGCGACGAGAGACGGCCGTACGGGGCGAGAGACGGCCGTGGGGGGAGAGAGGCGGTCATTGGGCACGCCAGGAGGCCGTAGAGGACGAGAGGCAGCCGTTGGGGGCTAGAGGCAGTGGTTGGGCACTCCAGGAGGCCGTAGGGGACGAGAGGCTGCCGTAGGCAGCTTGAGGCGACCGAGGAGGGACGAGAGACGAGGGCCGCGATGCCAGGGACTACTCCCCGACAGAACGTCCCTCGGGCGCGACGAGGGGAGAGAGGAAGGAGAGTGGCTGCACGAGCAAGATCGTGCAGAGATAAGTTCGTCGTGGACGAATGCGGACTGTGGGAAAGCTCCCACCGGCAACTTTGTTACACCCGGGTGCGTGGAGCTTCCCACAGTCTGCATTCGTCGGTGACGAATGCGGTTCCGTGGGGCTGTGCACTGGCTGTGCACTGGCGGCTGTGCGCTGGCTGTGCACTGGCGGCTGTGCGCTGGCTGTGCACAGCTGTGTGTCGTTTACTTCCCACGGCCGCGAATCTTCGTCGACGACGACACACTGCACGAGGACCAGCCTCGTGCAGTGTCTATCTTTCACTTTCGATTGCACGGAAGCAAGTTCCGTGCAATCGTCCTCTGTGGTAAGCCCTGGCTCCCTCCTCTCGTCGCCATCTACTGGGGAGTAGTCCCTAGTAGATGATATCATTATCTAGGTCGGCCCTCCAACCTCTCTCTTTCGGCGACACCTCCCCACCTCCATCCTTCGACGACGGAACGCGACGGCTGCCCCAGGATCCCCCGAACCTCCCTCTTGACGACTCTCCCCGCCAACCTCCGTCCTTCCACGACACCTTCCTTCGACGGAGCAGGATGACTGCCCCAGGATGCCCCAACCTCTCTTTCGACGGACGTGGCTGCACCAAACTCCCCACATCCCTGCTTCGACGACGGACGCGGCTGCACCAACTCCCCGGCTCCCTCTTTCAACGACGGAATGGGACGGCTAGTATGCAGCTACACCAGACGCCCACGCGTGCATGGCCGAGGTAAGTACCCCGCGTCTCCCAGCCTTGACGCCCACTTAACGGGACCGCACCAGCACTCCCTGTCTTGCGCATTGGCATCACCCCCTCCCACCACACGTCGACGACGACACGAGACGACTGGTACCACCTGCACCACGAGACCTTTCACAAGACATTGCGGCTGCACCACACCTCCCACCGTCGACGACGCCGACGACGCGAGACAGCATCTCCCACGGCATCTCCATGGTTAGTCTATTTCGCGACCCCTTCCCTGGTGTTTTCAACATACTAATCACTATTCTATTGTTTTAACAGGATGGTGAAGACGACGACGGGTCCTCTGAAGCCGAAAAGGACGCGATGATGCGCAGCGCCACCCTTGTCATTTCCCACAGACCTGCACGACCCACACGACGCGACAACTACCACCATACAACGGTCGAGATCAAGATCCTTCATTCTGGGGCACCATAGTCTCTGCGTACCCCATGATCCTCTCCAAGCCCCTCCAGTTCTTCGGCCTCTTCAAGACGAAGAGACGAGACAGCTGCACCACGAGAGAAGACAGCTGAACCACGACCACTCGACCTTGTCGACGAAGAGACGAGATGGGCTGCACCACCACCTCGTTGACGAAGAGATGAGACAGTGCGAGACGAGACAGCTGCACCCTCCACCACTCCACCTCGTCGACGAAAAGGACGCGACGGCTGCACTACGAGTACGCAGTACCTCACCTCGTCGGCGGGGAGACGAGACTGCTGCACCACGACGCCCACCACTCCATTTCGTCGACGACGACATGACGGGCTGCACCACCATTCCCACCAGCCCACGCTGGCGACGACCCGGCAGCACCCCACCTTGTCGACAAGAAGACGAGACCGCTACATGCTGTACGACCACATCCATGTTTTGGGTCGACGACGAAACGGTACGGCTGCTTAGGAGACCACCTGCCTCGCTCCTTCAACAAGGGAACGAGACGGCTGCACGAGGACACCCTCCACGCCACTTCTCCAACGAGAAAATGAGACACGTGCGCCAGGAGGCCGCCCGTGCCACTCCTTCGATGAGGGAACGAGACGACGCACCAGGGCAGCTCCCATCCGACTCTACGGCGAGGGAACGAGACGAGGACCACTCACCCCACTTCTTCCACGAGGGAACGGGACGACTGTATCAGGACACCTCCCGTCATACTCCGTCGACGAGGGACGGGGACGACGCACAGGGCGCCCATCATGCCACTCCTTCGACGAGGGAACGAGATGCGATTGCTGCCAGGAGAGCCCCACCGCCACTCCTTCGACCACGAAACGAGACAGTTGCGCCAAGACGCCTTCCACCCTCTCCTTCGACGATGAAACAGGACGGATGCGCCGGGACACCCAACAGAGAATAGTCTTGGAGGTGCTAGAAGGTGAGAAGGGAAGAGAAGGAGGTGCGTCGGAGGGGTCAATGGCAAGGCTACACCACGAGACTCGCCACTACGTCCACGACGAAGGGGCGACATGGCTGCGTCGGGAGAGACGCCACGGCTGTACCACCACCACATCCACCACAGTCCCTAGTAAACATCGATCCGTCGTCATCTGCCTCTGGACGCCCGCTCTCTGGTCATCAAGCCACGACGGGATGCTTGGTCGACGCTCCGTTCTCTCCAGGCGCTACTCTATCTGCGCGGCCACTCTGCCTGCCTCGTCGCTTCGTCGACGACGCCACAATTGTGCGTACAACCCCACATTCAACCCCACATTCAGTACACTAACGTCCCCCTCTCACGTACCCATAGTCGTTCTACCTCCCCTTCCGTTGACGATGACCCACTCGCCCATTCACCCCTCCACACCCATCCGCTCTGCCTTTCCTGACGACATATCCGTTTCTACACCACTCCGCCCACATCCACCACACGCCACGCCATTTCCATTTCCCACTCCAATCGGCGGCCATCTCCACACCATCCTTCGACGACGAAATGCCGGGATTTTCGCAAGTCTCCATTTCTCGACGACGATTCCTTCACGAATAGGAAGATTCGACTGGGACCTCCACCTTGTCGACGAAGGGACCATGGCTGGACCCATCACCCCTCCTCCTCGTCTACTGAGACGAGACACCTGCACGGCGAGACCAACACCTCGTCGACGACGAGGAGAAGGGACCCACCACCTCACGTCGTCGACGAAGACATGAGACGGTTGCGCCACGAGACCCTCAACCTCATTTCGTCGACGAAGGGATGGGACGGTTGCGCCATGGGACCCGCCACCTCACCTCGTCGTCGACGAAGAACTGAGACGGCTACACGAAACCCATCACCCCCACCAACCCACCTCATCTTGTCCGCGACGAGACGATGCGCGCACGGACCCACCATTCCACCTCGACACTGAGGAGACGAGATGGACGATACGAGACGAGGAATGCGATGCCTACCACACCCTGCCTGACAGCTTACGCCGCAAGGCACGAGAGGCTACATCATCAGGTCGTCGATGAGGAGACGAGGCGGCTCAGCTACGCCACGAGGCTCACCACCTCACTTCGTTGACGAAGGGAAGAAACGGCTGGACCATGAGTCCCAGTCCCTCGCCTCCAACATCCCAGGCCCAGCAAGACTCAGTACGCATGCCCCGCTTCCCACTATTGACGCCCGCTCACGACACACCGCAGCGGCACGGCCCTGATGAAGCCCATGGTGACCTTAAACAGGCACACGCCGTTTAATCGCTACAGCCCGCCTCTCGCCATGTAGCTGCTTCGACACCTACGCTCTGCCCTCCGTTTGGGTTAGGGAAGAAGTAGTTCCTTCGCAAAGAAGGACTATGGAAGGGGGCGACTGTGGGGCCTGTGCCGAGTGGACAATAGGACTTGGGGAAAGTCCAGGATCCTATTTCGGCCTTTAAAGGCCTCATCAGGTCCGAATACGGCAATCGTTGAGTCATTCCAGAGAACAATAACGCTATTGTTCTCTGGGACAGCTGACTCTGCCTATTGTTCACTTTTGGGCCTAGTCTGACAGCGGCGTGACAGGGAAGTACGCCACAACCCGGAACCGAACAGGGTCCCGAAGGGACCCTGCAAGGACAAGGCTATGGGGAATCCCCATCAGCGAACCGACAGAAAGGCGCACCACAGTGAACCGAAATAGCGAGTCGTTCCCAAATCAAAGTCTCAAGAACTTTGAAGACGAAAAGCTATCCCGAAGGATATACAACAAGTAAACTAACCAGAACCCAAGAACCGTAAGAACAGTTACAGGCAACACCCTAAGTACGCTATTTACGAAACGTACGAAAAAAACGTCAGACACAATGTGTTGACACCAGAGTAGGAGTAAGCAAGGGCGAACAAGCAGATCATCTCATCGCTAGACATGTCGAATGTCCGATCCGACACCAGCTGAGCGAGATAACCCACAATCCCAACCCAACCCTAAGGTTGGGCGCACGTCCATCGTTGAGTCTAGCAAAGGCCGGACTCACCACCGATCCTAACGTTAACCGGTTAGGGTTAGGTTAGGGGTTCGGGGTTAGGAGTAGGGGGTTAAGGGGTTAGGGGAGGAGCACTACGACGAGCGCAGCGAGGAGGAGTGCGACTGAGGGGCCTGTGTGCCGATGTGGACAGGGGTTAGGGGTTAGGGTATAGTATTTCCAACGCCAAGGACGATGGAGGGAAGGAAGCGACTGGGGGGCCTGTGCCGAATGGACAATAGGACTTGGGGAAAGTCCAGGATCCTATTTCGGGGGTTAGGGGGGTTAGGGGTTAGGGGGTTAGGGGTTAGGGGTTAGGGGTTAGGGGTTAGGGGTTAGGGTTAGGGGTTAGGGTTAGGGGTTAGGGGTTAGGGTTAGGGGTTAGGGGTTAGGGGTTAGGGGTTAGGGGTTAGGGGTAGGGGTTAGGGGTTAGGGGTTAGGGTTAGGGGTT